>JAUZSX010017219.1:0-21600 GCA_034780655.1 Idiosepius hallami
CGGCATCCGGCGGCCTCTGGTGGTGGTGACCTCTGCGTCTGCGGGCAACCTGCGGCAAGTCCTCGTCTTCACCGCGGGGTATGGCTGGGGACCCTACCACACCATCCGCCTTTCTCCTAGTGACATCCTTATAAATATTCGAATGTTCATGGGGTGCCGGCTCAACCCGTATAGGTTGAATGCCGTTTAAACACACAAAACAAACAACAACACAACATAGTACCCATTAGATTTTTTAAAAATCATTGAGTGAGCATCCTGTATTTATATAGTTGCAAGGAACATGAAGAGGTTATGTTTATCAATGTTGTTTGGTACACACTTAAATATAAGTTGAATTTAGTTTTTCTTAATTTTATATTTTATATCAGAAGAAAGGTTCAGTGAGTAATTCAAAGTTCTTTTCCAAACAAACATGAAAGAGTGAACCATATTTCTTGATAAATATTTTTTTCTTTATTTCTTTGTGCAATTGTGTTTAATATTCGAGTTTATAACTGCTATATTTTAAGGCCAATGAATTTGGAGACTTTTAAAGCTATTTGAAAGAATCATTAAAAATGCCTATTCAGAATTATATGAAAACTTGTTCTGGGTGATTAGAAGCGGCATCTTTCTGTAGCAAAAAATGACTTTAGATTCCTTATAAGTGGAAAAAGAGTATAATGTCTAATAGATTAACAGTGTTGGTATTAAGTTCAAAATCAGCAAACAAGGGTGTAGCAAAATTCTATATGGATATGTAAAATATTAAAAAGATTTCACATGAAAGCTAAAAAAAAGAAAATAAGTGAGCCAATCATTTTGTAACCAATGTACCACATATTGAATTAGTCATATTTAACTCTTATTGCGCTTTAAAAACTAAAACCAGTTGCATTCAATACCAAACTAAATTAAGAAATTGAAACCAGTTTTGAAAAAAAAGAAGAAAAAAAGAGGAAAAAAGAAAATTAGGTCAAAAGTTGGTTGGTAAGCAAGAGTGATTGATTGATTGATTGATTGACCTTAGACTAGATGACATTATTACTAGTTTTGTACCACCCCACCAAGAAAGAAAAAGCAATACAGTGGCACAAAGTAAGAAAATATTTTTGTTCAATAGTTTATTTCTTCTTCCTAATGAATTATTCCAGATAAATAACATTCTGCAAAAGTTTATTCTTAATCTATTCTCAATCTATAAAAAGCAAAACATTCATTTAGGATCCTAGATTCTTGACATGGCTCAAGAATAATTACTCCAAAATTATAATTTAAAACTTGGTATATTGTTACTTTCATTTTACCTAATGACCATAATATGAATTTATGCTAAAGTGTTTAGTTCTGTATTTTTTTTTTTAGAAAATAAACAATATATTTGGATGCATCTTTATAAATGTAGTGTTTTCCGTGGATGAATGTATTAAGAGTTCAAATAATCCAACAATATCATTATAAAGCCATTTAATACAAAATTAATCCCATTACTGAATTTCTTTGAAAAAGTTTATCATTTACTTATTTTTGAATAGATTCATTTTCTTTTTATTTATAAGTAGAATAGTCAAACCTAATGAAACCATTTTGATTTATCATGCTTTTAGTCCCAAGAACCTTTGAGTGAAGTGAATTTAAAATGACAAAGTTCTAGTATTTAATGCTAAATTGTTTTTAATTCATATGAAAATTAACCAAAACACATTTTTTCTGCATAAAATTTAGCTATTAAGGTTTTCATGACTGTTCTCCATAAATTTCTAAAATGGTAATAATTTTACTTTTTTTTTTCTAGACCAAAATATCAGAATTTGGTTTTGAAATTCAATGTCACTTGCTTAGACAAAAAGATTTTTAATTTTTCTTTCTAAAATATTGCCATGAAACCCCTTTGTAGTGTTTGTCTCATTAGAAATATTTTCTAATATACTAACATGCTTACTATGATTTAAAACACTTCTAGGTTAGACATTTGTTTATCCAATCAGCCCAATTCATGGGATTTTGTCAATAAACGGTATTTAGGCAATTTTCAGCCTCAAGAGGCAGTTAAAAAGTAACCTAGCCTATGTTGTGTAGATCTTTTGATTTCATTTGTGTTTATTCTTAAAAGCAGCTGCTTTGAACAGTCAATTGAATGCACCATGAATCTACCTTAATGTAAATTATTGTAATCACTTACTGGATGTACATTTATTTCTTTTACTGCACTTTAAGTTAGCCATTGCACTTCATTTGCTTGTAAATATTTGATATGATCTATCAGATGAAGAAAAATAATTATTGGCCAATTTACATAAGTATTTGCGATTAAAATCTATTTCTTAGTTTATATCAGATAATATAGACACTTTTTCAGGATTTTTTTTTCTTTTTACAATACCCTAACTAAAAACACTTCCTCTATGATCAGGATTTCTATAAAATATCCGCTTCTCTGCTGAAAACAGTAAACAACTCACACTACATAAAAGTGTTAAATTCAGTTTTCGTATTAGTTTAAATTCACATTTATTCTGTATTATTGATTATTGGAGATTTGAAACAACAATAAAACCTGCTTTCACAATGACAAAATTTGAATTTCATTAGTTTCTACTAGTATTGATTTCAATTATGTTAGTGATGTATGAAAGCTTCTATGTTTACATAGCTTTGTGTTTTTCTGGTTAAACCCTTATCCCTTTATTTTTATAGATATTTTTTATTCCATTTCTTTGATTAAACATATCAGGATGACAGACATGAGAAAAGTGGTACAACACCCACCCTTCAGCCCTAACATAACACCCTTCCTGAAAGACAGCCTCAAAGGAATTAGATTCTAGTCAACAGAGGAGCTGAAAGAGGCATCAGAAAATTACCTGAAGGGACTACAAAAAAAAAAAAAAAAAATTGGAGGTCTTCCAGGATTAGAAGAGACGTATCAAGAAGTGTGTCGATGCAAGAAGCCCTTTTTTGAAGGGGACAAAGTTTTTTAAGCTTATAAAAAAAAAATCTCTAACATTTTCTCAAATCTTATTTAACAAACTCCATGTACTTTTAATTCATTGCAAAGTTATATGTCCAAATGGAAAACAATACTTTAGGTACACAATCACCTATAAATTTTTGTGTAACTACATTTTTGTCCCTTTTTTCCTACAGATCAGCTACAATTTTCTTATGAGGCTTTTTTTCCTTTTTCACAACTAAATTATAAAATCAGTTATTTCAACTATTAATGAATTAGAGAATTTCTGTAATCTATCACTAAGATGTTCAATAAATATATTGGGATTCTGGAAAAATACTTATCTTTATCAAACCAATAATATCATTGATTCAATCCTCGATAGCTTAAGCGCCAATTTAATCATTAAATAAACATTACACTAATTCAGGGGCAACTCTGGAACTTCAATGTTTGTAGCACTTGCTATCATAAATATCCCATTGGTATGCTAAATATCAAAATTCTTCACATAGTATTTAAAAAGAAAGTTTTGTGGTTTTGATTTTAATAGAAATCTCTCTCTCTCTCTCATACACACACACACACACACACACATATATATATACATATGTAGATGAGTTGTACAGACAGCGGGACATACACAGAACAAAAACTATGTCTGTACAACTCATCTACAGCCCAAACCACTTGACCAATCATAACCAAATTTAGCAGGATTATGGTCCAAGACCGACAGAGGATGCAAACTATTTTTCAAGGTCAAAGCCTATCAAGGTTATAGCATACAAATGCATACTGTTCTACAGCCAGAACCAGCAGACGGATCATGAGCAAACTTTGAATAATGATGCTCTTCAGTACCCAGATGAAGCAAACCAATTTTTAAGATCAAGGTAAAAGGTCATCAAGGTCTTATCATGGTTATAGCTTATGTATATATACTGTCCTACAGAGAATGGTTTCAAGTATCTTAATCTCCATGCATAGAAGCTTGTATAAATATAAAATAAGAATTGAGCTTAGGGTTTTCTTTTCTAAACTAATTCATATGCAAAATTTTAAACAGAGGTCAAATCATTCTCGGAAATACAGAAAAACAAGGAAAAATTATTATAAGCTCCTTAGGATTTTTTTAACTTACCTTTCCATATGTCCAGGTTTTGATATTGATCAATTCATTGTACAATTCCTCTTCTGAACAATTCTTTAATCTTTCAATTAATGCCTTACAATCAGCAGGCTATAAAAATAAAAATAAAACAAATGTCTCAGAAAAAAAAGGGCGGTCCATTTCAAGAATATTCATGCATGCATAATCAATAAAGAAAAATAAAGAGTATAGCAAGGGGCTTTCATAAGTGAAATTACTGTTTATAAACAGTAAAGTTTAGACATTTATTTAAAATGATATCTTTATGCATGAGTGGGGAGGGTCTTTTAGGTAATTGTAGATTATAGTTTAAGAAAAATCTAAATAATCAGCATTATTTTATTGAATTCAAGATAACATTGTCAAAAAGGAAACTAGGCTATGCACAGAAAAATATTGAATCGTGTAGTTAGATATTGGATCAACTAAATTTATTTTCAACACTTAAATAATATTTCAATTAGTATGACAACAATTAGGAAATTTTAGTTGTGGTTCCTAACATATTCAAGGAATCCATTTACATAAAGTCTGGGCTCTGAACTCAAATATAGAGGCAAACAAAATTGTTATAGAGTGTAAATAATTGAGGATGTTATTAACAAGCAAATTTCAGTTCATCATTGCTACATGCACAAAGTAATTAAAATCAATAAGGGATCAGGTTTAGTAGAAGGCAGTGTATCAAAGGTTTAGTAATTAAACAGCAAAGGTTCAATTTGCATTGTTTAAAAACAGAAAAGGTAGAATCAACCATTGCTTCGGATAGTCATAAACTACATATATACTATTGATTTAGGATGAATATTAAATAACTTCATATATTAGCCTTTTAACATTTACAATTCATGCAAATGCTAAGAAGGGAACAAAAATAATTTTAGAGAGAAAGCATCAAGCTAATAAAACTTATAAAAACACATTGGAGTAAACTTGATTTCTAAAATAAAATATTTCTCAAATTGTTAGAAACAAATATTTTAAATTATAAATCCAAATAGGCTTTACTAAAAAAAACTTTCTTATGTTGTAAGTTCACTTGAAACATTTTTTAATTCAAGTGTCCAGCCACTAGATTGAACTTAAATGCAGACAAGATCTGAGTAAAGATCTTTTAAAATAAAAATATATTTCTGTAAAATTGAACTAATAGTGAGGTTTATAAAATCTTTTTTAATTAGGTCAACACATTAATTGCAAGTTATGTACAACTGGTTCCCATTGATAACATTGTTAACAGAATCAAGGTCAGTAAATACAAATCACCATAGCCACAAAAGAAAATAGATCAATATTCCTGCTATCAACATTCAAATTAAGATTGCAATATTAATCCAATAATACAGAACATTAGTAACAATACCATAATCAAGCCTTGAACCAATCGTACTTATGCAATTGCTTTAACTTTGAGATAATTATATATCTTGATTAAAATTATTCCAGTCTTTGTTCATTATAAATATATAAATCTTTTATCTCTTTAGGTTAAAATTTTCCAACCTTATTAGAAAAAATATCAAGAAAACTAGCCATTAAAAAAAACACTAAATCTTAAAGATAGTTGCAACTTTAATTAGAAGTATTTTATCTGTGATTAGGTCATCAATTTCTCTAGAACTTAAATGGTTCTTCATACATTTAAAAAAATTCTTTCAATCCTTGATAATTAAATTTTTCAATTGAGAAAAATTGAATGACATTGTATTATTGCAGATAATTAGACCTTGATGATAACAATGACAATAATTCAGTTCATTTTACGTAAATGGATTTTCCAAAATTAAGAAAAAAAGTCATTTTTTTCTGATTTTCCATTTGAAAAAAAAAAGAAAGAAAGAAACAGAAAATGAACAATAAGTAAATTCCCAAATTTCATTTCTGTTTATTAAGTCAAAAATAAAAATAAAGCAAATCTCATCTATAATTTAAATGAAATGTAATTTTACTGACTAGTGTCCTGGATGGAAGTAGTATGCCTAACTTACTCAATGTTACAATAATTCTATTTTAAGGCCAACTACCAAGCTTTATCATGGGGACTTTTCCATTTACACTAATAAAAATAGATATAAGCATTGAAAACTAATATCTATGTCAAATTTGGTGGTTTATAGATAAAATTTTATCTCCATTAAATACAAGACATTATAGAATAATAAATAACTAGCAAGATGCTTGTACTTAAAAGAAGAAACATCTTGGCTCTAATTACATTCTTCTGTAAAAACTAACACTTGGGTTAATTAATTTTCAAAGAGACTAATATTTTTGTAGCGAATATAACCTTGTACATTACAGAAACCACACAATCCAGATTACCATATTCAGATCCATATCAAATGAGATGCATCTAAGTTGGATTGATCTTTATTTAAAAATACTGTTCAACAACAACAAAAGTTTCCTATAGATATCCATTTAACTTTCCTTTATCATCAAATGATTTAAAAGGGTTTCTATGTAGACAGGCAAAATTTAGAATATCAATCCTTAATTTGTGTTTTAAAGAGTTTATTCAATTCATACAGATGTAAAAGTTTTTAACAAAGTCAACTGAGTTTTCACGTATACTTTTGATATTTCAAGATTTACTATAGAGTAACTGTAACAAACATGCAGAAAGAACCTAAGCAAATATCATCTTATTAAACTTTGGATCCTGACATTAAAAGTGATAACTAGCGAAAAAGATAAGTATTTAGTAAAGATTCCAATTAGAACCATTCTATTACAAAACATTGTAGGGCTGAACAATATATCGGCAGTGTAGTCTTTTTTGTTAAATAGCCAAGGTCAATAAATCGGACTTTCAAGTTCAAAAGGAGTAACTACTAAAAGAACAAACTTTATTGAAAAAAACTTAAAAAGAAGTGTTTGTTTAGAAGACCCCCTTTTTAAAAAATTCTATCATTAACTGTGTGCATGTGCGTGTGTGTGTGTGTGTGTAAAATAGAGCAATAAGAATAATTGCCAAAAAAATAACAACCCATACAAACATTTCCCTCTTAATTATCTGATGCACTAAGTTGTATTTGGTTTTTGTTTTCTAATTATTCAGGAATTGGGAGAAAACAATTCAAGTGTAGATGCATTTGTTTTTTTGCTTTTTTTATTTATTTTATTATCTTATTATTAGAACATTTTGAAATCACCAATAAAATAATATATAAAGCATTTTAGTTGCAGACCAGACACTAGTCAGATATCAAAGTAGTCTTCCAGGACAAGGACAATCTCTATTGTCTTTTTTTTGGAAATAATCCAAGTACTGGCATTTCAATAACCTTATACATAGCACATTTTGAACAGCACTGATCTACAAGATATCATACCTATCTAATGACAATTGATGCTAAACTGTCATCTTTAAAAACAAATTGAGTGATTGGTATTCAACAGTGGCATAAAAGTCAGTTTGTATAGTATAGTAATTCATACAATATGTTTGCTTTGAGAATGATTTGCTTTTTCACCAGTTAAACAATTTTTGAAATTTCATTTTGTTCTATTAGTACATGTAACAGAGTAAATAGGAATTTTATTTGCAAAGCAATCTTGAAAAGGAAAAGCCAGATTTTGAAGTTTGTACTTGAATTTTTTTTTATCCTATAATAATGTAATAATTTTTTTTTTATTTATACTAACATACAAGTAATACACTGTCCAATAAAATTCTAAACATTAGACTTTATATTAGTAAAGAGTATAATTATATTCCTGCTTATGAAGTCTTTTTGTACTTCTAAAAATAAAAATTGTGATGGATTTAAAAGTCAACATATTAAGGATTGAAATCTTTTGTAACAAATGTTGACTGTTAGTAATGTTAAGAGAAAAGTTTAAAAAGAAGGTTTTAAATAAATGATGGTTTTGGGTTATAGAGCTGCTTATGACTAAGAAGTTTAAAGTATTGTTTGCTAGGAATAAACATTGACTGTCATTAGTTGACCTTATTGATCGGTCTGCAAAGAATACTTGCAGCAGCAAAGCTGTTTAACATTTTGTTTTTATTGCAAATATCTATTCTGTTGTAGAGAGTCCTTGAAATATGACTGGTGGGATGGTACAATGCTGAGTTTTGTAACTAATTTTTTTTTCTTATAAAATTTTAAATCCTTACTTCGAATCTATACAACCTAAGTAACTATAAAAAATTAAAAAACAGTTTTCAGGATGTGAAATAAAAGTTGTAGAGGTATTAGTATACATATCCTAATACACTTTTACACACATAGTTTTCAGTTTACGTAAGTTAGAATAGAGGATTATTTAAGAAAAAAAACAGGCATAGAATCAAACTAAGTTGGTTTTAAATGTCAGCAAATAATTATACATATAGTTTAGAATTACATTTTGCCTAACTGTCTAAATCTGACCCAAAAGAGACATTAAAAAAAGATATACAAACCCCACTGAATGTGTCTTTGAAATTATTAAACAAAAACTGTATCATAGAGTTTTTTTGGGGGGAGGGGAAGGTGACAATTTACATTGAAAGTTTAAAAAAAAAAATTACTCAGTGGTATTTTAATCTTTCAATCAAAATGCAGGCATTTCAGCTTTTTTAATAAATTACTTGATCTAGGGAACTTCATTGTAAAACCAAGAGATAAGAACTCATAGAATTGAAAATTATGACCTTTTACTTTCATTAATTTACTTACTGAATTCTAATGTAACTATTACTATTATGCATGAAAATGCGGAATCATATCACGGAATTCTGTTTTTTTAGTGAAATCATTTTCCATGTAAAATTAAATTAATCATTCATTTTTTTTTTTTTTTTCCATAAAATACACTTTGTAAATATTATAATGAATAAAATAAAGTGACCCTGTAATATTTCTAAAAAAAAAAAAAACATTTTAAAATCAGTTTATACCTGCACTCATACAACAAAATCTTAGAAAATATATTTCAGCAAATTAAAAAAAAAAACAAAAACGTTAGTGCACTGAGTGGGTTTATAACAAGTTTTAAACCTACAAATGAATTAAGAAACTAAACGAGGAAAATTATTTTTAATAATCTTTTTTCTTTTTTGTTTCATTTTATTTCTTTTCTTTACGAAAAGCTATATTTCTCTCGTTCATTTATGACAAATATAGAAAAATGTTTTCTTCTTTCAACATATGAAATGGTACATTTCTTTTTTACATTTTAGAAATAAACTTCCAATAGAATAAAAGTTTAAAATGTTTTATAAGTTTTGATTTTTTTGATCCTTTAAACCCTAAAAAAAACGACACACAACTAACAACGATATTTCAACCTCCACCTTTGGTTCCCGACTTAGTAATATTACCAAGTAGTCACTCAGAGAGCCGTTCCATTAAAAAAAAATATAATAGGGTCGAAATATGAGAGTGTCTTTTTTGCCTTTGGTTACTAAGGCTGATATTTCGTCCCCTCAGTGTTGAAAGGGTTAATTTTTCTCCTAAAACTATTAAAAATTCAATAAACCTAATAAATAAGGAAAATTAAATTTTGTAAATGTGAAAAAAACGGAATTTACTAAAAGTCTAAAAGGAATCAACGAAAATTTGAAACGGCAAATTGGGATCCCTATACAATGTGACACCAATTCTTGATAAGTCACATCTGATGTAAAGAAAAAGTGCCTGAAATAAAAGCAACTTAAAATTAGGAAATTGGAACACCAAAACTTAGCTTTTATGCTAAGTAACACTGCAAAATGGTATGCGAGTAATTGATATAGTTTGCCAATTAATTTAATTCCTTTGTTTTGGGTAGGATCCAAAACAAGGCAATCTGACAGATCAGAACCAGACTAAACCAGTAAAGCTTATGCAGTTGGTTGGCTAAACAATAAGGCAGTTTATACTATTGTTAAAAAAAAAAAAAAGTTAAAAAGATGATTATAAATCACATTTAGAAAGATTAATAAAGAGCTTAAATCAAAAATAGAGTAATCTGCATTATATTAAATGAATTTACAAAAAAAAATTAAACATTTCTCACCACATCAGTTGAGGACTTTTTTAACTTGGTCCGGTCAATCTTCATATTGAATCAACAAGCAGTTTTGTCTATAAAATGTTTGATTCATGTGTACTGAAAAAGAAATACAAAAATTGATAACTGACAGAAAAACAAACAAAAAATATGATTAAATTGTATCCATAATGACATATACACACACACACAAACAAGAAGTATTGCCCGGCGCCAAGGACTTGCCTCTAAGATTATTAGTAAAGCCTATTATCTAGGAAGACACTATGCTTTTTTGTACTAAATTTTATTCAATATTACTCATATCCATCCTTTTTCATGCTAAATTCATTTTTAATGGTTTTTATACTAAATTTATTTCTGGAACTTTTTTGTATTAAATTCTAATGCTTTTCTCTAAGAAGATCATACCATACATATGCAAATTTTAGTGGTCTGAATCATTTTTTATAAAACTATTCTATTTTTTCTGAAGAGCTCTCTCTATGTATAAACAGTCTATTTTTTTTCTTCTGATTCTTTTTTGTTGTTTAATAGGAGTTACATAATTATTTTTTATTCTATGAACAACAATTATTAAAGTAAAACTTTTTTTTCAAAAACCCTTAGTGTTTGAAAATGAATTATTTTTTCTTAAATTTCAAAAACACTACTCCCTTATTCATTTATTTTTAATTAAAAAACGCTTATTTGTATATTCTGTGTTTTTTTAAAAAAAATTTTTTAAGCAAAAATCTGCACGCCTGAATTGTTGAAATGATTTAAGCGGACAAGTCGCGTTGGATTTAAATGATTTAAGCGGTCAAGTCGCGTTGGATTTAAATGATTTGGTCAAGTCGCGTTGGAGACAATAGTTTCCGTCAAATCATGGAAGTTAAGCAATGTTGAGCCTGGTCTGTAGTTAGATGGGTGACCATTTAAGACTAGTATTTAAAGTTCAATTTCTTGTTTTCCTTCTGTTCATTCTAGCCACGTGCAGGGCTCATAAACCCGAAACTTGAAATCGGATGTAGAACCTAATCAAACACGACGATCCGACTTTTATCTGTATACTATATATATATATATTAGAAGGAAGGGAAAATAAATTCTGGCAATGTAGGATAGAAACAAATTCGAAAAAATAAGGATATACGAAATGCTGACACATTAATCAAAATACTACCGTGTTGGCATCACATATATCCTGGAAATTATATATACATACATATGTACGCACACACACATATATATACACACAAGCTGGCTTTGCTTTACTTGTTGAAATCATCAACCAATTTTGACATTTCATTCATAAATGTAAATTTTAACAGTAAAACCATAAAATCTATCACATGACGTTTTTATGAAGAATCTAATTCTCTTTCAATAGACTAAAGGAAGTCACTAAGAAAATTTTTTATAAAAATACATGAGAAAATAGCAATGTTTATTAATTTCATTTAAAAAATACTCTGTACTTTGTTCTGATTTTAATCGGATATTGTTAATCACTTTTCCCTGAAAGTTTCCCCATGAAGTTGTGAAGCAAATTTGGAACAATATAATTGTAAAATAAAACAACTTTCATTAATATTATTAATGAAAAATGATGTATTGAGTATTAAAAAAAAAGAAAAAAAATTAAAATATTGTTTAATAAAATATCAAAATCATCATTTAACATTATGACTTAGATCATGTTTACATTACAAGCTGATGTGCAATTGATTGTGAATTCATTAGACATGTAACATCACAATTTGTATAAGGAATGAGCTCCAATTTAGTATTCATTTATAGATGAAGTAAAATAGTTAGGAACAAAATACAAGAAACGTCACAGCTAATTATGTTAAATGACAACAATTGAAGTAGGTTAAATACTATATTCAATGATTAAAATTTTCTTTTATTTAAATGAATTACAAGCTCCAAATAATTTTGTTTAAATTAAAGAAAAATAGTTATAAATCTTATATTTATGTTTGTTTTTTTAATCCTAAACTGAATAATTGCATTGCTTTTCAAAATTTTGGTAAGTATGCCATATTTGTATAATGTGCTACTATTCTTTGCAGCATAAATAAGGCTTAAACTTTGTGCCTAACAATTTGAAATTAAGAATATACTTTAAATGATAATCAACCAGTTCTATAAATAATGATAAATCCTAGCATAACAATTTAGTAAATACTTGAGTAGCTAATCAATTAATTTCTGCTTTCTTGCTAACCCTCTTTTACAGGGTTAGTATGAATCAAAAAAAAATTTTTTTATTCAAGTTTTGTAAATCTAAGACACAAAGTCAATATAAAGATCATAAGTTCAATATTATAATTAGAAAAAGGAACAAAAAGAAATTTACACAAAGAATCAAAAGGTTTTAAAACACTTTTTTTATACACACATGAATGTCATTCTTATTTCCCATTTGAAATTTAAAAAAAAAGGAATTTATTTATACCAAATTATTAAAATATCAATAACATTTTTCTTATATATATAAATCAAAATAAGCACATAAAAAGAGCATTAAAGCAACTCCTGAGAAAGGCCAGGCAAACTTCTGGTTCATTATTAAAAGACCCTAATTTAATGGAGAACAAAAATCAAGAAAACAATGACTACATATCATTTACAGTTGAAATTTAATTGAATAAGACTACACATGAATTGAAAGAAAAAAAAATACCTAAAAAATCAAAGCCAGCTAAAGTAAGTCAAGAGATTTTTGTCTTTTATATCACTCTGCTATATATGATCAGATTCATATACAAATTTTTAGAGTCAAAGACTGAATTGTTTTCAGATGGATTCATAGTTGAATATTTTGCAAAGGAAATATTTTTGATTAGTGTTGCTCTAAAATCTATAAACTTTTCTAAATCCTCAGGGTTTGTTTTTTTTTTGTAAATCATGTAAAAACCAGAATTTAATTTTTCAATTACGAATTCTTTGAGATGAGGATTCTTAACCTATGTATTAATTATTTGCAGATTGTTGTCCTCAACTTTCATAGTTGAAGTTCCAACACATTTTGGCCAACTTATCCCCTGGCTTTAATCGTATCTGGGGAGGGGGTGCGGTTAATCACTTGATAAAGATTTGAGGAAAAATTGGCCAAATATGTGGTGAAACAACTATGAAAGATGTGGACAACAGTCTGCAAATTAATATGGATCAGTTTTTTTCATATTTTTACAAGATTAATATATAAATATTATCAAACAAAACTTAACAGTGAAAATAAAGGCTTTGAAAACTTAAAAGTTATTTTAGAAAGCAAACACTGTTAACTAATAGACAACTAGAACAGACAAAATGTTGAAATACTCCTTTTTATCCTTTTTAGAATTCAACATTGTTAATAAAAGGAAGGAGAAAAAAAACAAGACTCACAACAGCCATAGTTTGTGCTTCTGTTTTCAAAATAAATTTTGTTTTGGTTTATACAAACAACCCTGCTTGTCCTGTAGCTAGACAAGTATCTGCTCAATCATGCTTTGGCAGGATTACCATGAATGCTTTGCCAAGTCCAAAAACTTATTTTTCTAAGAGTAAAACTGTTTTTAAGTGGCAAATAAGTAAGAAGTAAAGCTTTATTGTGAAAGTAAAGAGAAATTATCATGGTTAGTTTTGATTAATGAAGGGTCAATTGTCAATAATGAAGAACATTCTACTTATATATATTTCTGCACAGACACTTAAAATAAGTTTAATCAGCTCACAAGTCTATGGTTTCAGTTTATAGGAACTTTAATGGAAAAAAAATACTTCAAAACAAATTTCTAATTCCAGAATTAGATTGAATTTATTTAGCTTAAAGCGTTTCTATGGATAATGTGTCAAAGGTTATAAATTACTAGAAATATTGCTTAGCCTTGATTAGGATTTCTGATATTTCCTTTGTGCCCATTTTAAAATTGAATTTGATGTTCAAATACCCTATATATTAGACCAAAACAGAGTAGTTTGGTAGAGGCCATTCCCCAGACAGACACACAAGGTTACTTTTATAGTTTTTTTTTGTTTGTTTATTTGTGTTTTATGGCATATCAACCTTTTTAAGTCATTTCATGCCTATTATATTTGATGAACATTTTTTTGTCAACATGCAGTTCATTGAAATAACATAATATGCACTATTTAATCCATAGCTGGAGGGAATTTTTGGAATTATTACCTTTTCCATTGGTTCAAATGTGAATGTAAACGGGAACAAATGGAAGTCGAACTCACGTATTATGTATTGAAGTCGAACTCACGTATTATGTATTGGATGGCTAACTGCCTATCCACTGCCCCATGTAGAAACCTACCACTCACTTTCATTGTAGTAATAGAGTTTAGACATTTCTCCAGATTTTATCCTTTCCCTGTCCCACCTCAAGACTTTCGTGTTTCTTTGTCAAAATAAAAACCCAGTACCCTGCCTAAAGAAAAAAAAAACCTAAATACCAAAATAAGACCATACACGCAAGAAAAGCTTTCTTTCAAATAACTAAAAATCATGAAAACCAAATCTTATGCAATGTAGTCGCTGGTTACATGATAAATTGACCAAGCCAGTGCATGCATGATCATTTCACACAAAGAACAAGCAGAATGGGGAAACCCAGAGATGGAACAAGGTCATGGTGAGGTCAAAAGTGAAAACAAATTTCTCTGATACAACTTATAGTCTGATAAGAGCATAGAGGAGATTGTTAATAAGTAAAAAGAGAAGAGAAAAGGAGTCTGGCATGTACTTGGTTAAGTACCAAGCAGAGTTAGGCACAAGGCCAGTTAAGGGTGCCCACATGACAGATTACCCCACATTACTAAACCTTCCCTTGTATTAACATTTCTCTTTAGGGTGCCTCAGACACCAGACAATAAACCTAATCTTTCCTGATTAAATTGATGAGGGGGTGTTTCCTGGAAGAACAGTTCTCTGAGAAAGACCTTGCAATTTTCAAAGTCAACCCAACACATTTCTTGGCTAGTTCACATAAGTAATCTAATTTAGCCTTTAAAAATAAGCTTTCAAAAATAGATTTTCAATCAAAAATTGGCTACAGTTTATCTAAAGGATTACAATTAAATATGTTAGTAATAATTTCAACCATGACTAATGCAAAAAAAAAAAAAAGATGGACTAAAAAAGTTTTTTTTTTTTTAAGTCAAATAAATTACTGGTCTGAAGAGATTAATTTGACATTAAGACTTTTCTTTTAATAAAAATTTCAAAATACTTGGAACACCCACCCAACGTCTAGTGCTTTTTAGATTTAATGGGCTTTAATACAGAATTACTTGGTCTATTATTAGAAAAGGAAATGGGTGGCTACAGTTTTATTAGCAAGCCTACTGAAAAATTAACATGTTGACTATTGTCTTCAATACTAAAACCAAGAGGTAGAACTCAATGGTTAAAATAGGGATATGATGAGGATGTACATATTGGTGAAAAAATATATACATAACTAGAAGTATTGTCTAGCTTTGCTTTAATTGTTTTATGCTCATTTTGATTTTTTTTTTTAATATAATTCTATATAAGATTTTTCTTTCTAAGAAAACTGCTATAATTTTGGAAAGCCAAAAACTATTTTAGCTAACTGTAGCAGCTATCCTGCTAAAAACCAAATCTAATTTGTTCTACAGGTTCGAATACCCAATAATCAAATTTACAATTTGCAGACCAAAAATCGACAGAGAAGTTAGGTAGACAGACAAACAAGATCACTTTTAATATAAATAAATGATTAACTAGCTATACTACAGAAGTCCTTAGAATTAAAAATACAATTAGAATCAACAAAAACTAGTGAAGCATCTATGGCCCCCATGAGTGCACAGTGATTGGAGCATAAAAAAAGACATGCATAATGATATTTTGGACAGAAATGTTAAATAGCCCCCAAAAGGGGTGTTTTAAGCCACAAAAAAGTCTAAGGGACACGAACCAGAATTTTGTTACATTTAAAAATACTAAATTTACATTTGGGACAATTCCCTCCACATTTTGGCCAAGTTCCAGAAAAATCTAATGAATGGATCAATAGTTATTGAGCAAAAAGTGTCATTTTTGTCCATTTTAGGGTGCTTTTGTTCATTTTAGGGCCCTAGGGACCCAACAAGAAGTTTGTGATAAAAATTTTTTTACTATGCAGAGCAGCAAAATTTCAGAAAAAAAGTAATGAAGAGTTATCCGTCAATAGTCAAGACGGTCTCACACCACTGAAAACAATGGTCTCTCCCCATTAAATCAGAAGACTAATATTAGGAGTTTCCTTGTTTTGTTTTTTTCCATAGGATACCAATATTCAGTTATATAAAGAAATTTTTCAAAAATAAATGCTGAAGTTGTAAATTTGTAATCAAAATAATATTTTTTATGAGATACAATTTTAGTTTTAATGTTCGAACCAATTCTGAAGAAATGTTACTGTTTGTAAATAAATTAGAATTTTCTTCATATTAAGAATATAATGAACAGACTCTTATTTTCTAATGGTATACACCAAACGCAAACCAGATAGAATTTAAGAATAATTAAAAAGTCTAAGCTTTTACAACTAAGTGATTATAAATGAAAGATTCCAAATGAAGGATAATGTTAATAATCG
The DNA here is from genome assembly GCA_034780655.1 of Idiosepius hallami. Classification (NCBI taxonomy): domain Eukaryota; kingdom Metazoa; phylum Mollusca; class Cephalopoda; family Idiosepiidae; genus Idiosepius; species Idiosepius hallami. The sequence continues at coordinate 16,664 of JAUZSX010017219.1, forward strand.
CGAAAGAGCAAGAATGGGGACAGGGGACAAAATATTTTGCCATTTAAGAAAAAAAAATATGAACTCTTAAAACTAAGATATATGAATTAAATTTATGATTTTTAGACACATCAATTTAGACCTTTTCATTAAAATAATTAGTGATGATGATAGAAAACAAGGACAGTTTAGCTTCTTGCAATTAATTTTCAACATAGTATCTCTTACATATAGAAATTAAATTCTATTGGTTTATATTCTTTATATAAATTTTATATTAATTGATGCATGATTTATATCATCTAACTTTAAAAAGGAGAGCTGAACTTGTTTTGTGTTTTGGATTAGTTTAATAAAAATAGTTTTAAATTTAGACTATAATAACATTAAAATATATCAAAAAATACAACCAAAATAAAGACAATACTTAAGATGTGAGAATCAGAAAATGATTAATTTTATGACCAAAACAAATTTCAATTAATTTTTTTTTCAAATTTCATTCTTTTATACAGGCTGCAGACCCTAAGTTCCTTATTACCCTAGATTTTTCATCCTGTGACCTAGACTTAGGATGGAAAAAGAAATAGAGACAAACAAATTCAAATACATCATACTATTTTTTTCCCGAAGCATATTAATGTAACCAAATTTTTTTGGTGGAAAACTGATATTCTTTTTTACACGTTTTTCAAAAATTAGTCCTACTGCTTTTACACTGCCTTAAACTCTAGGATAAAAAAAAAAAAAAAAGACCAAGAAATTACAATCCAAAATTTCTTATCAATCAATATTGACCAAATCTTTCAGTAACAGATAATTACGATTACAAATTATATAGATTTAACCAAGTGTTGCTATAAGAGATAATTATCTTAAAGCTAGTATCAATCTAAATAGATAAACTACTGAAATCAGAATTAGATTGACAGTTTAGTAAGAAAAAGTTCCTTTTGTAAATGAAATAAAATCAGGAAGAGTTTAATACAAGTCCTGTAATTCACAGTAGAATTATCTTAAAAGAATCATTTCTATAAAAAATTAATAGTACAAAGGTTCATTTTACATTAAATGAATATTCATGACATCTTTATTTCACACACTACACCTGAAATCCATTTTTAATAGAGACTTTATAATACATAATATCCATCAATCAATTGAAGACATCAAAGTGAAAAACAAAAAAAAAACTACTGAATCAAGTAGTACTATCATAAAGTGACAGTCAACCTGTATTTATCAATGTTGAAAGATTCCAAAATACAACTTTAACCAAATTACACTTTAACCAAGAAACAAAAATCATCTAATCATGGCTTTTTAGGAAGCATTATCAATATTTACACAGCTGTTTTGCTTGGTATATTTTACAGATAAAGGCAAGACATTTGTCCAGTATTAAATGAGCATAACTGAAGCCAAGGGTTTCAATCCCCCCAAAAGCATGGATAATGGAATAAGATTAGTCTATTTCTGTTGAGTGAATAAAGAGTTGACTTCAAAGTTCTGTGAAAGATAGTAATTACAACATGCAGGTTACAATGTTCAATCACCTGAAGAAGGTCGATAAGCATTGTAAAGATGAGGACAATAGTCCAAATTTTTGATACACAAAACTAAGATTTATCCAGTAATGGTACACAATCAACAAGCACATGTTTGTCACATCATTTCAAAGGACGATCAACATGCCCCAGTGTATAGGCAATCGAACTTCTGAACTGTAGTACACTGGTTCGAATCCAAGTTGCTTCGTCTACATTGACATGTCGACTAATACCCTTGGGAAAAGTGGGAATCCCATCTCCCCCCCCAGCTATGGATTAATTAGTGCAACTTGTGTTATTAAAAAAACTATTTTGCGTATAAAAATAAGATTTACCATAAGTAATTGTTCTGGACATTAAAGTGATCTAAAATGGTTGATATGCCATTAAACACAAAACAAACATTTGAATAGATGAATAAAAAATTCTAATATAGATCATCTTTGTTTTTTGTTTTTTTTTAGTGAATAAGACTATCAATAACTATTTGAAATATTTTTATTATTTTTGATATCTATCAATATTAATTAAAATTACAAGTTTTTGAAAATATTCCTTTTTTTTTGTCAATCTTTAAAAATTTATCAAAATTCAGATTATCCATAAGGGTTCATTTGACTTTAAAATTCATTTGAATTTTTTTTTAGTTGGAATGTAAACCTCCTTAATGAATTCTTTTACTGCTTTACAACATTTTAAAAAAATCAAAAGAATAAAGGTTTGGAAAATACAAAATAAATTAAGATAAATGATAATGAAAATTCATATTTATTAATTGATTGAAGTTAATGTTACACATAAAACACTGAAAAATTTATATTTTTTTTATATATAAAAAAATAAAAATAAAAAAAAGAGGATGGAAGTTAAAAATAAAATTTAAAAATTTTTTAAAAATTACTAAGATATGACAGGTCTACAAATTTGACCTCTTTAAAATGGTAAAAAAAAAGTTAAAACATTATTTGCATTATTCGAGGAAGTAAAATAGAGGCATTCTTTCAATGTCAAAATTAAAAAGCTTTGAAGTTTCTTTTAGTCATTTAACCAACTTAATAGGAAATACTTGGCCAGCAAAAATTTTGTTTGGTTTTCCAAGTTGTCTCAGATTAATAAGATTTGGCAACCATCCTATTTGGTATGAACATGCTATTTTGAGAGACACGGAGGTTAAGGGGGAATGTGAAGTTTTCTAACTAACAAAGAGATATTGAATATGGAATTTTCCAGTGTTTAAAATGGATTGGCAACACTTGTCTCAGGCTTGAATGTACTATAAAAATCTTCCCTTTAGAAAAAATGCAAGGAGCAACAAATACTTAAGCTCATGCCAAAATTTAAGTAACAATAAACAACACGTCAATTGTAAGCAATAAAGATTTTTAGTGATAAACAACTATTTAAATTTCTGAAAAGTTTCAAGAGTAGTATTTTTTTTCAAAAATCAAAGTTTTAAAAAAATATTGAATCTTAACAAGGGTACCTAGCATTGCCCAAACACTTTTTAATTGGCACAACCTTAAAGGGAATTCACCATCAAGTATTGCACTTGACATTAGCTGATCAACATGAAATAGAATAAAAATAGAAGTATATGCAGATTGCACTCACACACACATAGAGATTGTCTTGTAGTGAATGGCTGTATAGGTGTAATTTTAATGTTTTTTTTTTTTACTTCTGTGAGCAAGAGAAACTAACAGTTGTAATTAGTGTATAGACCAGAGTAATTTTAAAACTGACATATATAAATCAGAGAAAAAAGCATTTTCAATATTTATTTTTTAGTTTTCAAGTAAACAACAATATTTGAACATTATAACCATTGGCAACATTCTGAACTTCCTGTAATTCCAACAAAAAAAAAAATGCACACTAAATAGGACCATAAAAAAATTGTTAATCTGAATTTTCAGATGGTTTGCAAAAAGTATTTGGTAACTGTATTCAGACATTTTTCTGGATTATAATGTTAAGAGGTCAAATAGAGTGCATGATCTCTTTTACAACTTGGATCATTTACATGCAGCTTTTGAAGTCCAATGATCATGAAAAGTTTTCCACCAATGGAAAAATTGCCTTTGTCTCTGTACAATCAGTTTTATTGATTTTTCACCCAAGTATCTGAAGGTATTTTTGAAAAAAAGTTTTAACAAAAAATGTCTATACATTAAAAATTAGATGGCAAACATTCAAAATCTATTTGAACTTTTGTGATGAGGCTAAATAATCTATTTACAATATTTGGATTACTATCTAGATCTTTATAATTCAAACTTATATCAAATATATAAAAAATAAAATGGGTCTACCATCACGTTTCATTAATAAGGATTCTGGTTTCTCAATGTCAAATATATTAGTTTTATATCCTAATGTGGTTTTATACATATGAACTTTCTACAGGGCCCAAATATTAGTGAATCTCAAGAAAGCCACACAAACACATACAACTAACCAAAAAATAGTACCCTGGATATGGTGTATTCCAGTAAAGATTTTGAAAAGGTCTAGGTTGACTAAAGCTGCTAATTATTTGGCATGAACCTGAAAACATGGATTCAAAACAGCTACTAATTTCCTCATAGTTTATCTTAATCTGCTGACTTTAAAATAAGACAAAAGACATTTTCAATTTCCAATATCAAAAGTTAATCTTTTTTTGTTCTTTACTGAGTTCTAATGCTATGTCTAAAAGATTGATATGATATACATTTGGTGATGCAACAAACCACATTTTTTTTAAGAAACATTGTCCTTCACCTAGATGAGTTACTCTGAATTAACAAGCCTCACCTGCTCAAAGCAGTAGAAAATGTAATGGTTTTGACTGGGATTTAAACTCTTATAATATGATTCAGTAGTCCAAGCTTTTAACACACCTCTTCTCCCTTTACTTTCTACAAGAAGATTGACATGATTCTTTGGAGAATTATTTTTAGATTTCTTTTCTTGGAAGATAGTTTTTTCCTGAAGACAGTGTCGAGAGACTTAAATTAAACAAAAAAAAATAATCATGATTTCATAAGAATTGATAGCCTTCTAATGATTAACCTACCACTTATGTTTTGTGATGTATATACAGAAAGATAACAATTGAAGCAAAAATATACCATAAGGTGTTAAATGTTACAATCAGACTAGGTACCAAACCCTATGATAAAGTGTGGTTTCTGCAATAAAGAAAATAGATTTTCAAACAAGATTTCAATCTTGAATTCATAGAGTCAAATTCTTCTACATTATCAGATGACACAAAAAATAACAAGCCGCGCGTGCGTGGTACCCCTAGGCCTCTAAAAGTCCCCGAGGGACGCAAAACAGATTTTTACCGGGGTAAACACTATTCAGTTTGTGAATTTGTAAACATGCCTCAAAACATAGATTCCCCTCATTAAATATCGGGGT
>JAUZSX010017328.1:0-21581 GCA_034780655.1 Idiosepius hallami
ATTATTTATTGATTTGGGAGGGGTGCTCACTTTTACATACAACGTTATACTAAATCGATCCCCCATATTGAAAACAACTTTTACAAACATTTTTTTTACTTTGGTTTTTGCAGACATTTTTAAAATTAACAATTTTTTTTTTTTTAAATCTGCAAATAGAAAAATGTTTTAATAAACCAAATTCAGTAAAAAAATAATAATAATGTTTGTAAAAGTGCGAAAATATCGTGAAAATTGTCAATATAAACAAAAGAAAATGCATGTAGTGTTAGTGTTTAGTCTTTGGGGAGCGTCTATTATTTCAAAACACATTTTTAACGCGAATCTCTAATCTCCACTAGTGCCGAATTTATCTCAGTTCCCTCTCATGAGTTCTAGGCAAACAATACGTATCTGCTGCTAGCAAACACTACCAAAATGTATGTAAAAATTATTAAAATAAAGAATCATTTTTTAAGGCTAATATTTGTGTCCACCTTATCAATTTATAACCACCAAACCACAAATAGAGTCATATAAGGGTTGAAATGTCAATATGTCTAATTTTGCCTTAAGTTACTTAGGCCGACATATCGGCCCATTAGGGTCGAAAGGGTTAATGGGGCGCGGTTGACGTGGCCTGTGTGTGTGAATAGGCAATCAGACTTCGTTACAGTAGTATGCAAGTTCGAAAATCCAAGTTGTTCCCTCTACGTTGACATGTCGATTAATACCCTTGGGAAAGGTATGATTCCCTATGGATTAAAAAGTGAAACTTGTGTTATTAAAAAAACTGTGTATATGAATAACGTTCATCAAAAAGTAATTGTTCTCGACATTAAAATGACCAAATAAAGTTGATATGCCGTTCAACACATAAACAGATTTTTTTAATGACTAACTTTTTAGTTAGTCATTAAGAGTTTTGACAATAATAATTCGTGACATTTTATTTTTTCTAGATTAAGATAAAAAAAAATTAACCCTTCAGACCTTGCGTAATGGACGATATTTCGGCCCTTTGTGATATGCCATTTGATAAATTGCGAATTACGTATAGTTTTTTATCTCGCTTGTTATCGCTTCTGGTTTATGGAGTTTGTATCATTAATCACTTGATTTTTAACCACATGGACTCATAATCACTGATTAAAATTAATTTGACGTAATAAAAACAATCAAATAACTGTATTTTTTTTTTAGTAACTAAAGTTCTTGATGTCTAGGTGATTAAATGTCCACGCGATGAAAAACACGTGGTTATATGTCTTGCTATTATATATCCGCGATTAATAGTTGAGTGATAAAAAGTCAGTAAACCATCGTCAGGGTCCAAAGTTTAAAAACATCAATGGAATTGAATTTGGTAAATTATTTAATTTATTTAAGAATGTTCTAGAAAAATAAACTAAACTTTAACACGATTTCAATTTCTTTTTATTTCAATTTTTTTAACATTTAAAAAAAAAATTATTACATTTTAATTCTTTAAGAAATATCAAACATGTATTTAAACAAAAAAAAAATAGTTAATTCTAATTTTCAAAAGAAAATTAAAATTTTTCAAAACCTTTTTAAAATAAAAAACACTAACTCAACATTTAAAAAAAAATCTTTTACGTAAATTGTTTAATGTTAAATCTTTTTTTTTAATTAACAAAAAATATTTAAAATCGTTTTTAAAAAATATATGTAAACATTTTTTTTTATTCACGGAAATTAGAAAAAATAAACAATTTAACAAATTAACAAAAAAAATCATTTTAAAACTAAAAAAAAATAATTAAAAGTTTTTTTTTCGCATTGTTTTAGGATTTTAAAATTAAAATTGTCAAACTTTTTTTATTTTATTACAAAAAAAATCTTAGAAATTTCGTGAAAAAATCCTAAAAATAAAAAAAAAACAAACTTCTTTTCCTTTCTTTTATGAAAAAAAAACGAATAAAACTTTAAAGATTTTGACAGGAAAAAATTATTTAAAAACTTTTTTTGCTTAAAAAATTTAAAATTTAATTTTAAAAATTTTGACTTAAAAAAAATGTTTTTCTAAAAGTCTAAAAAATGGGGGTAAAAATATTAACTTTTTTAAAATTCTAAATGTTTTTTTAAAAATTAATTAAAGATATCAACTGGTTGATCACAAACAATTATGTTTAATCGATAAATTCATTCAAATTATTTTATAAAAAATACTTACATTTTTCGTAAATGCAACAATTTTTCGCCTCAAAATAAAAATCAAGCTTTTTTTACGTCAACTTTTGAACAAAATAAATGGCGGGATGTAATAAGCAAGGGAGAGAATTCAAACAGACAAAATGGCAAAAATAACTCAAAACCACAATGAAGAGCGACATTGTTTGTTATATTTTAATTTAAAATTATAAAAAGAAATCTCCACACATTTCCTCACTTTAATTTATACAGTGGCTCTATTTTTGAAAACATGTTTGCTGTTCCATTTTTTTTTTTAATTTTAATAATTTTCCAGATAGTTTAATTAGTGAGTGCGTTTCGTTAATTTCATCATTCCTAATTTTAGTAATGATGCAATAACTCCAGTTTCAATGTAGAAAATTTATAGAAACGTTAAATAAAAAAAGCTAAAAAAAATTATTATTCTTTAATTCAGACACGTTTCATTAAAATAAGAATTTTAAGTTTTATTTTCAGTATTTTTAATTCAATAATAAATTCTTGTTTTTCTCTAATTGTAAACGCAAGAATACTTAGATTCCACATTTTAACACTTAACCCTTTCGACTATAAGGGGCCCATAATCGGCGATATATCGCAAAAAGACACCGACATTTCGACCCTAATATGGTTCTTTAATAATACGGCTCTGAGTGACTACTTGGTAATGCTACTAAGTCAGAGTCCAAAGGTTGAGATTGAAAAATCGTTGTGAGTGAGTCTTCTTTTTGCCATAAGTCAGCATGGCCGATGTATCTGTTCTTTAGGGTTAATATTTTTTTGGTTCCTCTTTTTAGAAATTAGCACGTCACGTCACTTCCCTCTATTTCACACCCAATATAAGTTGTTTTGATCAGAATGTGTATTCTTTTCTCTAAACAATGGAAAAAGTGAAGAGGAAGAAGAGCCGACCCACTAAAGTTGAACAAATAAAGTCTTTGAAAAAAAATTAATAAATCAAATATTTTATAGACTAGAGAGAAAATTTGTGTTCCCAAAAGCGACCGTTAAACACTTATTTTTCGTGTTCAGACATTATTTATTCCTGGCCAGTAAATATCACTTAGTTTTTCATCCCATGGACACGTTAGCAGCACCACTGCACTGCACCAGTCAGTCAGTCAGTCACCACCACCGCCGCCGCACCGGACGAAGATATTTAATTACGCTTAAAAAAGTTATGATGTAAAAACATCAAAAATAAGTGTTAATTTGTGTTAAATTAAAAAAAAAATTATTATTATAACAATAACTTTTAAAACTCTAAAGGGCCGTGCCGTGACCGATATATCGGCCCAGGCGACTTAAAGCAAAAGAAGACCCACACACACAATTTTCTCTGAAGTTTTGAGTTGGGGCAAATCCGATGCCAATAGCAGTTTTTCCCCAATTTGGCCCCAAGTAGGTATTTTTTTTAGGAAGGGCATAAAGCCGTGGCGAAGGCCTCGGATTCTAAACCCCTACTGTCCTTATCTCATTTTTTCTATCCGGAGAGAGCATGCCTAAAACAATGGATGTCACCCAGTTCAGACAAATATTACATTTCTACTCACTTGACCCGAAAGGTCAAGTCACGTATTAAATCCTGATAAGTATTCTCATAAGTCAAAACAAAGTCTGAATCCAAGTGGCCTGCCCAGTTATATTTTTTTCCCACCCACCCCAAAATTTGTGAACAAATATTATATTTACTTGGTGAGCAACAGCCCAAGTTTGGCACAAGGCCAATTTTACGTGCTCTTACCCGGGCTTTTTGAATTCGGTGTTAACCTTCACCTAGATGAGCTGCTCTCCCGAGTTAACGAGCCCCATCTGCCCGAGGCTGCTGAAGTGAAAGTTATGGTTTTGACTGAGATTTGAACTCGCGTAATATGATTCCAGAACCCGAGCTTTTACCAATGCCCAACCGTCGCGAGCAAATATACAAAAAAAAAAAGAACACTTACTGTTGCGATTCACTCGTATCCCATGGCGACGAATACAAGCTAACTGTGTTGAGATCTTCTGCAAGTCCATCGGCAGCCTCGCTACAATTCATCCACTCATTTACATAATTCATTCCTCTCCCAGGAGACACAGCCATCGGGGACGGAGGATGACCAGAGCACGTATTCGTATACAGAGGATGGACAATGTCTACTGGGATACAAGGAGGTTTGTTGTAGTTCTTATTGCAACCGGAGTCAGGCACAAGATTTACAGCTTCGTTAAGGTTTGGGTAGCTGTCGTGCTCCTTGATCAGAGAGACCGTGTCACTGAGTTTGTCGTAAATGACTTCATCTCGGCCTAAGTTATGCATCGAATGCGATAGGTTATCATCTTGGACCCGGACTAAGTTATTGTCGTGGGCGCAGTTCAGCTGAATGCAGGAGCAAAACATCGGGTCTGAGGAGAGAAACTGTTTTTTTTCTTCCCATTTGCTCCAAGGGGACTGCCTCGGCTTTGAGTCGATCAGAGAAGGTTTTCTACTTTTTGTCTTTGATGTTCGAGGGTGATGATGATGGTGGTGATGATGGGTGTGGGAATGATGGGCTTTGCCCGGAAAACCTGTGGGTCGGGATGCAAGGCCACTGACACTTCTATAGGTAAAACTATTAAATCTGGGTCTATAGTACTGCGTCTCCTGCAATGGCATGAGGCACGATGCACTATCTGTAGGAGTGTCAGTCGGCGAATGCAGATGCAGAATTGACAGAAGGTTTTGGACCAGGTCCACTTTTTCATCGTTTGGAAGATTGCTCGACGTGACTTTCTTAATTTCTTTGATGATCGTCCTATGCGAATCAACGTCTTTCGCTGACCAATTCGCCGAGGAGTTACTAAAGTCCCTCTTCGAATCGTAATCTCTATCTGTACTGTCTTTGTAAGTAGAGGGGGAAGGGCACACGTGAGGAAAGGACTGAAGTGAGGAAGCCCTCTTTGTTTTTTTCAGGGGTTGGTTTCTACCCTGCTTGCGATCTTTCCTGCATTTCGTGCCCGCCGACTTGGTGTATTTTACGTTTGGCAGTTGTGTGCTAGCACCTGATTCAGTGTGACTGCTGCTCATATCAGGCTCTTCATCTTGACGCGTTGAGCTTTGCATATCACTGTCACATGACAACGAAACGAAATATTCTTTTTTTTCCTTGTTCGATCGCTTCTCGTTATTTGTTGACGAGGCTTTCAGTCCCTTTCCGAAAAAATCTTCCTGCAATAGAACAAACATTGGGCTCTCTGAGTTTTCCCGCCGGAACGGTATGCCCAGGAGATTCTCTTGTGAGCCGTTTTCAAGACCATCCATGGATGTCTCTTCCCTGGTCCTCGAATACAGCTGAAGTTCCGAAGGCCGTTCTTGCACCTGAGGAAATACGCTGTTGTTGAGTTCTAAGTAGTAATTCACGATATTGTCCTCGCCAGCAAGTAAAAGATCTTTCCATTCCAGGGCTTTCTGAAGTTGATGTCTGCGGAACAAGTTCTTCTGAAATACGGCTGTCAGCAGTTGAATTCTGGCGAAGAAAACAGAAAAAATATTCAAACAAAAAGCAAATTTGTACAAGTATTTTTTAGACTGTTATCCTTATCTTTATTGTTACTTTTACAATACTTGGGATTAGTCTTGATAATTATACAACTATTTTTTAGACTGTTGTCCTTATCCTTATCATTCTTACCTTCATAATCCTTGGAATGAGGCTTGATCATTGTACAACTATTTTTTAGACTGTTGTCTTGTCCTCATCCTTATCATGTTACCTTCAAAATTGTCTCAAAGAATATAATCATGTTATTAACTCTTTGGTCTTGTTTTTCACGTGTCTCTGAATTCGTCCAGCAATTGAGCAAAGATCTTGCTCAATTCACTTCTTTTCTGTGATATTGTCAACACATTTTTATTCAACTGTTACTGTGTTCTTTCTTCTTCATCATTATTTCAAAACTAACACCATAACACTGTCTCAAAGAATAAAATCATGTTATTAATTCTTTGGGACATGGGCCAATATGGAAATAACCAGCCAGAACTGAGTCCATTGGAAGAGCGTCATTGTGGCCATATGTTCACTCGGGGATCAAAAGGCTTAAACAAATTCTTTGGTCTTGTTTTTCAGGTGTCTCTGAACTAGTCCAGCAGTTGAACAAAGATCTTGCTTAATTCACGCCTTTTCTTTTTATTTCATTAATACATTTTTATTCAAGTGTTCTTTCCTCGTGATTATTTCAAAACCAACGCTTACCTTTGAGATAAAAGAGCGGAATGTCCTCGGGCGTCACAGTCAATACAAGATGGGGCAGCGTAGTTAAGAATGCTTAGATGTTCCTTCTTAGGCCCTGGGTACCTACTATGAACTGTGGCCACCAGCCTCGGCCACTCCTCGGGGATGCGTTCAGCTTTGCTTTGATGTCTGTCAACAGAACTCGATGATGAAGTGGATGAAGATGAAGATGCAGTGGACGGTGGATCTTGGAGGCTGATCAACAGCTCGTTAAGGCTAATAGGTAAAAAATGGAGAACTTTCTGGTACCAGACAAGGCACTGAAAACAAAGAAATAAAAGACTTATATAGATAAAAATAATGGGTCCAGCTAGTCTATAATAGTATCATGTCATTTCCTTGGGTCCAGCAAGATAATAATAATATGTCATTTCCTTGAGCCTAGCTAGTCTATAATAGTATCATGTCATTTCCTAGTCTATAATAGCATCATGTCATATTCTAGAATTTAACCGAAAACGTAAACAATGATTGTTTATTGTTTAACGTTTCTAAGCTTTCAACTTTTTAATTCTTTTTAAAACATTAATTTTTTATAAATTAATAAAAAGAATGAATATATAAAGTAAAAAATTTTTTTTTTCAATTTTGAAAGAATTCCTACACTTTTATTAAACCTAAACTGGAAATAAATACTTTTTTTTAATCATTAAAGCTTGTTAAAGTAATTGATCGACCTGTTGTCGTGTGGACCCTTTTTTTTATTTCGTTTTTTTTTTTTTTTTTTAATTTTTTTCTATGGAATATTTGCAACTGGACACTAATCAAACAGATTATATAAAAAAAATCATTATTTAAAGATTTTTTTGGGGGGAGTGAGTGCTCACATTAATACATAAACACAACTCTACATTGAAAATCGACCGTCCATAATGGAAAAAAAAACACTTAAGAATTATTACCCTTTGTTAACGAAGGGTTCAAACAACTAATACCAAAAAGAATTTTTGTTTATTGAATTTTAAAAAAATCTTTTTTCTTTTTTTTTTTTTGAACTATTTATTAATAAATGAAAACATTTTTCCCCATAAATATTTTATTCGATAAATATTTTTTTAAAATCCAAAACTTGTTGATAAATGATATTTTTCTCTCTTATTCCAAACTGTTTTTTAACCAAAAAGTTGTTGGGTCATTTTTTCCCCCATTCTAAATTTGTTTAAAACATTTTTTTTTATTTCACAAAACTTGTTACAAATAATAATTTTTTAATAGTGTTATATTTATATTTTTTATAAATGTTTAAACATTTCGAGTGGATTTTGGTATTTTAATAGAAGTTTTGATTTAAGGGCATTAACTTTTTATAGTGTTTTGTTTCCAAATGAGGTAGATTTAAAGCCGTCCGTGGGAGCACTCACTCCCAATCAAAATCAATAAATAATGAATTTTTTTCCATTTTCTTTTTGATAATCTGGTAGATTTTTGTTCAATCAATAAAAATCCACAGAAAAAAGAAAGAAAAAAAATTATAAGGCGTGTGTTACATCAACAAAGTTATTTATTTTGAAGATAAAACTTATGCATTCTGGAACAAAATCATTGCAACAACACCGTGACAATCTTCAGAAAACTAATAGGGTCAAAGTGATTCAAAAGTTTTTAATCCTCAAAGAAATTAGTAAATAATAAACGAAAAGAAATTTGGCAAAAAAAGATTATTTTTCCTACCAACAGTTATTGAATATAAACACAAAAAAATTCGATCCATGTTTACACAAGACAATAACAACACAAAACTATGGTTGATTATATCAGTTTCAGTTAACATCAAAATTATTTCAAAAATATTTTGAAGATATTTAATTGTTAATAAAATAAATAGAAAATAATTAACCAAAAAATATTTTTTGAAAAAAACACCTATAAAAAAACCCCGAAAAACAGCAGCACCGCAGTGTGGCTGACGCACTTGTGCGTGCACACCACAGTTTTTTTTAATTTTTAATTGTTAAATTAATTAGAAAATAATTAAGTAAAAAATATTAAAAAAAAAGAAAAAATAACACTGTTAAAAACAGCAGTAAAAACTTCAAAACAAAAAAAGAAAAACAGCAGTACTGCACCACAGTGGCTGTTGGTCACACCCACCGTGCATGCAAACTGCAGTTTTATTTTTAATAACTTTTAATTAAATTCTTTTATTTTTAATTTCAAAATATTTTTAGTCCTTAAAAACTAAGAGAAAACCATTAAAGTCCTCAAACCATGTTTATTTAAAACAGACATAGGAAGAAAAAAAAGTTTTAATGAATTCTAACTAAAATCGACGCCAAATCATCCCTACGCCTAATCGGCTACGTTGAATCGGCCACACCAAATGGGCCAGGCCGAAAGATCCCATTCCCATACAAACTACATTCAATGTTTTAATTATTTTGTTTCTTTAAATTGACTCTTTGGTTATTACTTTTATTTGTAATTGTTTAATATTTGAAATTGTTTAATATTTGAAATTTCTACAAGTCAAAAGATGTGACCATCGTTGACTGAACATAATTCAAGGCTTCAAGAGATGGAGTAAACTATTACAAACCATCATCTTGTAGGAGAGATTAGCAAAGGATAACTTTGTTAAAGATTTCTTATTGTTGGGAACATCTTATATTTATCAACAATGTTAACATTCATATTATTAGAAAATTAATCACCAGCAAAGGTGGAGCATTGGTAAAAGCTTGGGTTCTGGAACTTGGGTTAGTGCTCAAACAAATATAATATAATATTATGAGATAATTGATATAGAAACATACCTGAAGAAAGATTTTGAACCATTTTTTAAATTGGCATAAAATTGAGTGAGGACATGCGGATTTAAATCAGTTAATGAGAACCAGGTTCTAGAGATTTTATTTCTGGCCTTAGAACTAAGAGGTTAATTTATCTTAAACCAGCAAGAGGATATCTTTATCTTCACCTCTAGAATGTTTGCAAAAGGAACATCAAGGTGATAGGTCTGGATATCAAGTGATGGTAATTCATCACCAATTATCACTCATATTGAAGCGAGGATTTACACCAAAAGTTGAAGTAAGAGAAGTGGCGGATTGCTGCCAAGAAAAGGTGTATTTGAAAGAAGGAAAACAACAAGGCAACACCACAATGCACATGCATTTACTGCAATTGAAACAACCACTCTTGGCCACAATTAAAGCTGCATCACCATCAAACATATAAATGCCAGAAGAAGTTGCCATAAATGATTGTGTCTTATCACAAGTTTTAACAACTTGAAATTCTAAATGCTCACTTCATTCCAAAAATAGTTTTCTTATTATTCAGTCGGAGCCTTTTACATTAAGTCTTATCTCAACACATTCAGTATTCTAGAAAAATACTATTTCACTAAATAATTGTTAATAGATTAACAAAACAATATCCATCAAAATAAATGATAGAATTAAAGTAAAATAAATGCATATGAACAATACTATTCTTTAAATAAACTTTAACTAATTCCTTAAGCATTCAGAACTTACAAAAATATCAAGAAGAAACTAAGACAATTGTTTAAACAAAAAAAATAAAATAGTCTTATTAATAGGATAAATTAAATAAGACAAATAAAGTACTTCTCAATCATTATCAGATAATTAGTTTTGCTTCAGCTGTACAGAGCTTGATAATTAATAGTCATTATTCTAACTCAATGGTTTTTATTATGTTAATAACTAAGTTTATTGCAGTCACATTTGACAGGTTTCAATCCTTTAACTAAACAGAATATGTGTAAGTTGAAAAAAGACATATTTCTTCAAATATTACCAAAAAAAAGAGAGGGGGGTATTTAAAATTATTTACAAAAATTTTTTTTTGATTTTGTTCTATTTATATTTGTTTGTTTATTTTTATAATCTCTGAACATAGTAATATTGAATATTTTCAATCAAGAAATCTAATGGATATATTTTTTAATATAATTTTTTTTTGAATGGCCATATTGACAGGCTTAAAGCCATTAATATACCAATCTTTCTGGGTTATTTGTAGTTAAAAAATTTTACAGGCATATAATTAGCAAGTGAATTGATTGTAGTTATTTAAAAAAAAATACCCTTTGAGTCATGGAGATATATTTTGCCACAGTATTAATTCATAACAGAATATAATAAACAAGAAGTCAATTCTATCCTTTCGTTGTCTTCAATATTGATACAAAACAGACATTTCCAAGAAGAACTTGTTATAATTCAAATCACATACAAGACAAATGAGCAAAACAAACTTTATGACAGGATTATCTTCTTTTTTTTTGTTTTTGCTAATCATTTGAAAACAAAAAAAAATATTCTCTGGTTAAAAGATCAAGTTATATTTGAAAAAAAATCCTCTTCAATTGCTATGATTAATAATCAATTTATTAAGTAACTGATCTTATTGTTTTTGTATACCCGTCTTTCTAACTCACTCTATTTTATATTTACTTAATAAAAGCAACATATCTATATTTCAAAGGATAATTATTTCTTACTATTCATATAAAGCCTTCATTCAAATTCTTTATATTTTGTCCTTGTTTAACTAAGTTTTATATACTTTAAAAAAAATTGCACTCTATGAAAAGAGTTAAAAAAGAGTTAAACAGATATTTCTATAAATTTCATTTTAATTCTATTCAAGAGGCACTAATTTAGCTAAGTCTATGGAGTTTTGTCTATTGCAACATTGTAAACAGATATTTGCTTTTGGAAAAATTTTTAAAAAGAAATCCTTGTCAATAATAAAACCATGATTTACTTTGTGTTGAAAGAGAGAATATGTATTATGATAAGTATATGCCTAACTTAATACGGGTAACAGCTGCTGCTATCTTTTACAAAAGGAGTAATTTTTCTGATTCGTATTTACTAAAACTTATTTATTCTTTAATTCAATACTGGTATTGGAAGTAAAAGAATTCAATAAATGTGAAGTTATTGTTTCAGTTCAATAATTTTTTTTTTAAATCTGTTAGGGTTTTTTTGTCTGAAATTGAAACTTTTTAAGTTATATCTAAAAAAAAAAGCCAGAGAACACACTGGCTGAAATGTTGTGTTTGTAATAATTAAAACGAGAGCAAAAATCTAAATAATAATTGTTGGTATTTATTTTTTAAAATACAATGGATTATACCTATCTATAAATGAGGAAAAATTCAATCATATTTCTATTAAAAAGGATAAGAAATTTAGAGCGATATAGATACAAAAGAATATTTTTTTACCAGCACTGAGTTACAGATAAAATCATAATTCTGACAAGGAAACATTTTTCCCCATTTAATTTTCACAACCAATAGATATGGAAGAAATAATTTGCCAGCAAAAAATTTTTGGAATAAAAGAAGAAGTTGAAAAATTGAATAGGAAAGAATGGAAGCTACACATATAAAACCAATAAAATAATTTTAGAATTGTAAAAGTCAAAGTTTGGACAAATTAAACATAATTATTTTTTTTAAAAATAATATATTTCATTGCATTTTTCTCATGAGATAGATTAATAGCAATACAAAAGAAACAAAAAAATGGATTTTACTAGGACTGAAACTTTGAATTAGAAAAATATTTCAGGTAAAAAAAAAATCAGTCCCTTACCATATTTTATTCGAAAATGTTTTAGCAATCAATACAATTATCAAAATTTGCCTTCAGTCTCCAGTTTGTATCTTATCTTTTTTTTTTCTTTTTTCTTTTTTTAGTTATAGACATTTGTTGCTTTTTCTTTTTTTTTTTTTTCATTTAAAGGAAGAAATCAAAACATTTCAGTTTATCTCTATTTTCTGTAGTTTAATTTTTCATCTTTGAAATATTTTTTGAAAAACCATTATAAAGATATTGTCAAAAACACTGACTAAAATACAATAATTTAAGATTTGTAGCCTTTAGCAGTTAACATTAAATCAAGAAAAGATTTATCTTTTAGATTGTTGCAAAGAAAAGAAGAAAAAAAAAGAAATGAAAAGGGCTCTCAAGCAAAACTCTGAATGTTTGTGAGGCTTTTAAGGTCAAAAGTATACAACTGAGCATAGCTTTGGATTTAAGACATACATGTTTATGTCAATTGGAATTATCAAGCAGGGAACAGGAAAAAATAGATTGTCAGGAGAAAATAATACTAATACCATCTAAAAACAAAAATAAATGAAAGAAAATATGCTTAACAAAACATTTAGATTGATAGATTGAAAACATTATATAAATAATAAAAGCAAAGTTTTTACAAACAAAACATACAGTTTTTGTTGTTGGGTTTTTTATTTTGATCATATGCACCTAAATGAACAGACAAATCAATTCTAACATTATAAATGGGAAAAACAGGTTCTTGTTGTTATTAGCAAAAGTTCAACTTGCATTGGAGTTTAGAAAAATGTTTAAGATAAGGTTTGAAAAATACAATACCAAGGAAATAATTGATAACATTTAGACTAGTGAATGAAGGAAAGATTGGTGTGTGTGTGTGTGGTGTGTGTATTAAGAATTTGAAAGCAAGAACAGGAATTGTTTATGCGCAGGATTTGAATGAATCTAAAGATGTGAGGATATTTTCTATTGTTTTGTTATGGCCATATTCATAAAAGGATTTTTAAATGTAAATGCAAAATTCTATTTTCATTTAGGTTTAATAAATAAAATGAAAACACTAGAATAAAACAAATTAATTTATGGATGAAAGTATGTTCCAATATCATCTTTAAAATAAAGTGAAAAGATACAGTCTTATTCTAATTTATTAAAGCAAGAAGCATTTATTCAAACATATTATTTTTAATAAATGGTCTTTTAATTTTTTTTAATTTTATTTATTGGTCTTGCTTAACAGGATTTATTTAAATAAGTGTATGTGCATCTAATGAAACAGTTACAGCAAAGTATTTAACTGAGAGCTAACCATATAAAGCTAAAGCAATTACAGTATAACCAGAGACAATGATATTTAGCCATAATAAACATAAATGATGAAAAATAATAAAATAATTACATAAAATATTTGAACTAGTTATGATGAAAGTAGGTTTTTCTTTCCAAGAAAGATACAAAGTGCTAATATCAACTAAAATTCTTTTAATATAGAATTAAATTAACCTCATCTGATTAGAAGACATAATGTACATTTACTAAGTTGTGTACAATATCATAAAAGGTTTTAACTGCTACTAGTGGGTGGACAGCTGGACATAGGAATCATAATACATGAGTTTGAATCCTACTCATTCCATTTGGATTCATAATTGTACTAATAATATCCTTGAGAAAGGTACAAATCTCCATATTCCCTCCAGCAATTGGTTAAATAGGGCATATCATGTTATTCAAAAAACTACATGTGGACAATAAGAATATTTATCAAAAGAATAAATGTTCTCAGCATTAGATGACTTAAAAAAGGTTAAAATGCGGTAACCAAACCAAACTAAACCAAAACTTTAGCACCTTTTTTTTTTGTTTTAATAAATTTTTTTAAATAATGAATTGTATAATGTAAATATACAAACGAAACTATTAAGCACAAAGGGGGATTATTTTGTTTTAGATAAGGCATTAAATTCTAGGAAAACTTATTTCTCATAGGTGGAGACATATACACTAATGTTTTTGTTGCACAAGTGTATGATAGATTCTTTTTTCATTTCTTATTTTTTAGTTTGTTTTCTGGTTCACTGTTGGCAATATACAAATTAGTTACTGGAACCATCTCTCTAATTGTTCGTGAGAGGCAAGAAAAAAAAAAAGAAAAACTATTTAGCTAAATAAATTCTGATGGTAGCATTTATTAGTATCTTGCCATTCTTGGACAGCAAGTAGCAGCGTTCAGAAAAGATGGTTGGAAAGAATTAAGCAAACAAAACAACAAATAAAATCTTCCAATCATGTTAATTGTGCAGCCGCCTTTTAACGAAGTTCATATTGCTTTCATCATGCAACAATCATCAAAGAAGGAATCTTCGATTGATAGTAAATGCAAAAATAATCAAATACATTCAACTTTAAAAAATAAATAAATAAAAGAGACATCAACAACAGCAAATTGAACAAATAGGAAGGTTCAGTGTAAAAACTAAGGTTAATTTTATAAAACACTAAATACCCATCCCAGGATGGTTCATTATATTGAAAATCTCTGATTCTTCAAGGAAAACTAATGGAAGCTAAAGAGATGCAGGTGTAAGGTCAGGCATAAAAATATTTTAAAGCAATCATAGCCATATTGCTATGGTTATATATTTATGTCCAGCAAAGGTGGAGGAGTAGTAAAAGTTCTGACCCTGGAAATGTTTTATATGAGTTTAAATTCCACTCTAAACCATTATATTCACTTTCATCTGCCTCAGCTAGATAAGGTTTTGTTATCTCAGGAGATTAACTCATCTAGGTGAAGGATAACACTGATTCTAAAAACCCGGGTAGATGAGATCCATCAACTCAATAAGAGTAACTCATCTAATTTAAGAAAAATGCTGATTACAAAAAGTCCAGGAATGTAATTGAGCATGAAAAACTGGCCGTGTGCCTAACTTGGTTTGGTACATAACCAAGTATATCTATGTTCATCTCACCTATATTCCCATACTAATCTTCTATTTCAAGTTCCACATTTAGATACTGGATGACCTCTTCAAGAAATGTCCATTACACATAAACAATCATTTGTTTTTCTGTAACAATAAAATCACTGAATTTCAATTCTTACAGCTTTCAACACAATGAAGACTGCCTTTGGGGGGACAAAATAATTGATTTGGGTTTATATTATTTTCTTAGATATATTGAATTAACTATATATATATATATATATTGTATGGAAAATAGCAAAAGTTGCTTTGAGGTTTGGTCTGAATATAAGATAAATAATGTTAGAAGCCTTTAAAGAAAGAAATAGGAGTTTCAGATAAGATGTTTTCTTATTTTGAGCTACGTCATCAAATTTAATTTTTTTCAATGAAACCAGATGTAAATAAAATATCTTTATCAAAATATATAAATTGTGATAGAATAAAGAAGTTACATCCAAAAATTTTGCACATTATCAACAAGTTTATCTCACTTTTATTGCGTTCTCCTTTCATCTAATCCAAATTAATACAAGTTAAAACAGAAAGTAGAGAGATTATGTTGCTTATTTTTAATATAATGGTTAAGATTCTAAAAATTTATATAACTTCAATACCTACTGAGTGTATTTGAAGATCAATTATTTAACTATATCGGCCCTATTGTTAAAAAGACAAAAACAAGACATACCGATATATCCTCTCTTAAACTGTCGTCTAATAGAACACATCTGAGTAAATAGATGGTCATTTTACTAAGTCAGGATTCTAAAGATTAATAAAGATCATAAATATGGCTAAAAAAACATCCAAAATTTTTGGATTTTCTTTTTCTTTTCGATAACATTTCCAGGTAAAAACCTTATAAACAAAATTATCCCAAGAATGAGTCCCTGATATTATATGAGCTCCGTCCTTATTGGTTCATTCTGAAGTCAAGTTTAAATAAAGCAAAGCATTTCTGCTTTCAAAATGACTTTTGATTCACCAACTAAAAAATAATAGTAACAAGGAAAACCGTGGAATTTCTATGGTAGTTGAATGTTTTTAAATTACATAACAAGAACCTTCTTATTACATAGGCAAAACCATTATGATTTTATGTTTATCAATAGAAAAATCAATGAAATATATTTCAGGTCAAAAGTGAATTAAAAAAAAATTAAAAAATTGAACTTCTGTTGTTATTATTATTACAAAAATATAACTACAGTTCCTCTCTAAATACTGTTCGTAATGATGATTGTTTTGGTGACGTTGGACAGTTGCAAATCAGATAAGTCAATTAGTAATTGCATAATTGAAGGTTTACCAAAAAGAAAAAAAATCCTTTTAAAATAAATGATTTTCACTTAATTATGATGAAATCTTATAAGAAAAGAATCCTTGAATGCAAAAGATTTCAATCTAAGAATTGGTTGGTTTTAATAATGATCATTTGAGCCAAATGCCAAAGAAATTATTTGGCATGGATATTACAGTTCAAGAACACAAAGAACAACTCCTATTTTACGGGGAAAAAATAAATATAATTACACAAAGAATAAATGATATTAAAACAAAGAATAAAAAGATAGAGGGAAAAAAAAGGAAAAAAAAAACAAAAAGAAAATAAATTTTAGAAAAAAAAAAATCAAATGAAAAAAGTCAAGTATTTTTTTTTTATGTTTTAGCAAGACAGTTAAGTGATAAAACGTTCCTTTAATTTCATGACTATAAATTAACATAGCTGGTAAACACATTTTAACCATTTCTTTTCACTTTTTTTTTTTAATTTCTCGTTGCGTTCTTTTAATTCAATCCTAACATTTGTTGCTTGTCACTGTCTCTTCTGAATTTGAACCTAAAAGAAAACTACTAACATTAAAATTATAAGATTTGTTTTGTTTTTTTTCTCTCTCTCTCTTGCTACATAGTATTACACCTAGCATTAATAAAATAAATTTATTTTAAATTACTTGGAAATGTTCAAAATACAGCATAGTGTCTAAGTATGCAAAGTTACCAGAGCAATAAATTGAGCTGTGCAGCAGAGAAGGTTTGTATGACTTTAAAGAAAAACTTCAGTTCTGCTCAAATTTGTTAAAGTCATTCACAATTTAAATAACTTGTTTCAAATTGGTGTTTTTACTTTTCAAATTTTATTATATCAGTTTAAATATCAATTGGTCTGTAACACAACACAATACACTAGTTTAAAGTATGAATTAGTTTGTTTTCCACAATTACAATTATTATTGTTGTCATTCAATGACAAAAAACAAGAACCATTAGGGAAAGAGTCAGTTTCAAAGAGTTTTTAGTAAAACTATAAATAATAGTTTGCAAACTTTTTTAGGTTAACATTAAAAGTTGAGAACACTTTGACAAGAGTTGCTTTTTGCTTTCTGTTTTTAAAGATATATTTAGAAAAACCATACGATTTTGAAAGATATTTCTGTAGCCTAATTCAAATGGATTCAAATATCCTGGAACATAAGCAACTGTTATTGGGATTCATGAAATATATATATCTTGTTGCTTAAGTAAAATTGTAGACAGACCAACTTTCAAAATATAAATGCTCAACTGTATTTTGAACTGTCTATTGCCAATATAAACAATAGTTTATATATAATCCCTGTTATTTTGCTGGAAGAAAAGTCTTTAATCTCAGGTTCCAGACAAATAAATATGTCCTACTATTAATCCTCAAAATTTTAATCATAATCATATAACTCTAAAACTAGAAATAGAATCATGTATCCCACACACACACACACACACACACACACACACACACACAGGGACATGAATTCTCACCAGTTACAGGGACACCAGTTCTCACCAGATCACTGAAGTTAAGCAATGTTGAGTCTGGTCAGTATTTAGTTGGGTGACCATTTATGAATTCCAGGTACTGTATTTTGCACCAGGATGTGGAAATACGAAAGAGGGCATGTGTGGGGGTATGGTTAAACTACTGGGCAGATGCACTCTTAGTCTTCGGTAAGACAGACATTTTGGAGAAGGAAATCTCTGAAATCAAACCGGAGTTCTGTTGTTCATGTAGCTTGCACCGACTGTGTGTTATCAACAGTTCCAAGAAGAGTGGATTGTGCTACATAAGCCTTCACCACTCTAAACAAATCTCTGTGTATAAGTCTGATGGCCATGCTTGGTTTGATGACACTCATACATCAAAATTGATAGGAGAATCCATCATATTTAGAATTAAAAGTTGTTTTCTAATTGTTGTGGTTTGTAGTGTATTATTTCTATTTTTTTATGCTTTATAATCGAATTGTTAAATAACAATGTTTTATAGAAATTTTCTAATATTCTATATGAACAAGATATACTAAACTGTAAATAACTGAGTGCACTTGACAAAATAAAATGTGATTTCTGCTCTGAGTAAATGAGTATATGTTAGGTGTCTATTCTCAATTCTGACTCTGCACTATATCTTGTTATTAAAATTAGTAGTTCAATAATCTCTACTGAAACTTTTAAAGTTAATAAAGTTTTATTTGTATACATAATTTGGTTTAGTGTTTGTTTTTCAAATACTTTGTAATTTTTAGTATTGTAGCTAGTATATAAAAGTTTAAGGCTAATTAGTGGCATATTAGTTGCTTCTGTTACTAAAGAAGAGTTTTGCAAATGTATATTTGCCAATAAGTATGATGTTGGGTAATGATTTACATTTAAGAACTTTTCAACTCCGAGGGTGATACTTTTCATGGTTTTGAAGGCACACAGAGTAGCAGACAAAAATTTGCCAAGAGGTATTTTGTCTATGTATAGTTAATATTTGTTTTTATGTTCTACTCTTAATGTTTAGTGTGAAAGGGTGTTGTGGATATAAGCTGCTATAATTTTAAATTTTAAAGTTTTATGTTTCCAGACTTATGTATAGCATGCTTCTTTTTTTTTTTTTCAAAGTAAAAAAAAAAAAAGAAAGAAAGACATGAGATCTTTGAATCAGAATATCACAATTTAAGATTTTGAGTTATATTGAGTTATTTTGTGTCTTGGGCACAATCTGTTTAGATAGCTTTTAGATTAGCAGTATTCAAATGCAGCTAATCAAAGCCCTCAAATGGCAATTGTAAACTTAAAGTAGACAGTTTTCAGTTTTGGGGTTTACATTGTGAGGGTTAAAAGCCCCTTGGAAATGACTTAAACCATCATAAATCTGAAGAAGTAGTGTCATAGATATATGGCAGATGTTTCAGTGGATTTTCTCTGAGTCAATTTTGCTTATATCCTCTAGCTTTTTGTCTGCACAGGGTTAACCACCTTGCCAGGCAAATACAATAAAAAAGGTTATGAAATCAACTCTAGGAGTCGACTCTATGCTTGCCGTAAAAGAGAAATAAAAAAAAAAAATAACTAAATCTTTGTCTATGAGAATAAAGGAGGACTTATAACTTTCTGTGCTGATTGATGCGAAATTTTTTTAATCTTATTTAAATAAATTGAATTTGAAAAGTTCCATTACTTCTTATTTTATCATAATTAGATTAGTTTAAATGTTTATGCATATTGTTTTGTTTTTAAGATAATAAAAACAGGATAGGTTAGTAATTAGCAATTTTAATGAATTGCAGGATGCCAATTGTTTCTTCTGCACTGTGAAAGTTATATTTAGGGTAGGGTTTATTAATTCTTTACATGTCCATATGGTATGAATTTAATTTAATTTTTCATGACTTTTGCCTTTCTTTGAGCCAGAAAAATAGAAAATAATTGGAAAACTAGTCACTTGCCTAAAAAAACAAAATCATTAGCATAATGTTAAAGCCAAAATTCTGACACCAAAACATATTCATACAAAATTGATATTTATAATACTCTCATATAAACAATTAAGAAAAACTCATTAAATCATAACATGTAACTTAAAATATAAGCCACCATCAAAATTTTAAAACATCTAAATGAAGTCTATTTTCTTTACCAATTTCATCATACAATGAATAAACAAAAAAAAACGAGAGAAAAAAATCATAGCACTAGAATTCTATCTCAAGTAATAATGAATCAGTTGCTCTTTTGGAGGATTTCAACAATCTTCAGTTTTTTAGTCAATGTATTTTGCAACCCAAGGGGAAAGTTGCAGAAATATTTTATCACTGATAAAAAAATAGCATTTGATTTTATATTTTCTATGACGAGATATAATTTCAGAAAAGAATACCTGCAAACACTATAAAATGATCAACAAGTCAGAATTTCATCTTGGTACAAACCCTGTTTGGTTATGAATATTTCATTCTGAAATATTTCAGGAAAAAGATCTTAGACAAAGACTACACTATATGCGTTTTAAAAACAATAATTAAACTTAAGAAAAAAAAAAGCAAAAAGAGTAATGTAAATCAAGTTTATTTTTAAAAAGAAAAAATTAAAATAAATTCATGCTTTTTATTACAATTGATTTAGTTTTTCTTTTCAAATATTTTTCATTCATATCTTTTCTATTTAATACAGATTATATTTTTTCTTAATTGATATGGAGTCTTTATTCTAAATTGTTTTTAATCAAATCATCAAAATAATGAGAATTAAAATGAGCTAATACTTCAAATATCTTAGCAGGATAATTTTTTGCCAGCTATTCAATCATTGACAAATCAATAAAAAAAATTTGGAAAAAGAAACTGATTGAATAACCACTGTACAGATAGTTTTAAGTTGGTGATAATTTAAAAACTGTTGAATAAGAACAGAAAATCTGAAAAAAATTGGAATTTGATTTTCAAAATAAAGAAAACCATAAAAATTATTGTTTGGTTTTCTCTTGAATTTTGAGGATTATTAAATGTGTTCCTTTTTTCATTATATAATATTTTGTAACCATATAAGGACAATAACTGAGGGTTAAGTAGCCACAAATACTTGTACTTCAGATTCATATGTATTTTAAAATTCTTATAAGTTTTTTGTTGTTTTTTTCATAAATTACAACTATATCAAATATCAATAGACAAGAAACATATTAAAATTAATGACTACTTACTTAAGTAAAAGCATACATAAACCCATTTGTTTATTTCTATGTAAAATGAATTAATTAAATCAATATACAAATCAAAAATACTTTTGAGAAAACTCATCAAGTAAGTAGTTGCTATAGTCTTCCATTTTTAGACAAAAGCAAGTTTTAAAAAGATTAAAAGTAAGAAAAGAATTTTCCATTTCTTAGCCATTTTATGCATGAATCATTCAATGATTCTTCAAATGTTTTATGTTGGGCATGTCATTCATAATTTGAAACTATGTTTAAAATGAACAATTTTTGATAATCTGACACACATATTTTATTTACAGCTTAGTATGAGTGGTGAAATAAGAAAAGTCTTAAATTCAAAAACCAAATCACCTGATGTAATTTAACAACACATATGTATTCTAATGCGAAGCTTGAAAATGTAATTAGGCGTAACCGAAGATCAAAATGTGTAATTCAATAAAGATTTATTTTCCT
This sequence comes from Idiosepius hallami, assembly GCA_034780655.1. Lineage (NCBI taxonomy): Eukaryota > Metazoa > Mollusca > Cephalopoda > Idiosepiidae > Idiosepius > Idiosepius hallami. Next base: position 21,437 of record JAUZSX010017328.1, read on the forward strand.
AAGGGAATAAAATATTAAAAATAAATAAAATATTAAAACTTATTACATTTGCATTTCTTTTATATATATATATATATATATATATATATATATATATATATATATATAAATATAAACAAAAAGAGAGAGAGAGAGATAGATAGAT
>JAUZSX010017435.1:0-21571 GCA_034780655.1 Idiosepius hallami
TAAAAAAAGAATATTCCCGAGAAATAAAAGCATATTCATTTTTAAAAACAATATTCCCTAGAAAAAAGCATATTCTTCAGCATATGCTTGATGAATATTTCCAGCATATTAAGAGAATATAAAACATATTTTAAAAAGAATATTGTCACAATGTCACAGCCCTACTAATGAGTGGCGTTGCCGTTGACGTTCAACAAATTTCACCGTTTTTCGAAGGGACATGTTTTTTTTAATAATCAAATTTTTATAATAATTGAAACATTTAAATCTGTCAATTTTCCCGTTTCAAGGGGACATGCAATTTTTATTTAACATTTAAATTGGTTTTAATTAGTTTCAATTTCTTTGTCTTATCACCGGAAAATCGTCTTTAATTTTGTCTGGCATTTTTGTTTCCTCAATTTTATCATGAGTTTGGCAAAAGGTGATACCTACCAACGTTAGAAGCATTTCGTGAAGCAATCAAAGACTATAAAAAACAAAGAGGCGTAACTCTATGTGACTTCAGATAGTATGAAGACGATTTAATAATAAATACTAGGTTTCCATAAATACATACCAAACAAAGTAAGATTACGCCCCAGTGCAAGTAGAGGAATGTACCCACTCTACCAGTGTTTGGGAATTATCAAAAATAAAATATTGAATCTTTTAATAAACTTGTTAGATTTTTTTGTGTTTAGTTTTTTTTATTAACCCTTTCGACCCTAAAGGGATGATATATCGGCCTTAGTAACCAAAGGCAAAAAAAAAACACACACATTTCGACCCTAATATGGTTCTTTAATAGAACGGCTCTGAGTGACTACTTGGTAATCTTGCTCAGTCAGGATCCAAAAGTAGAGGTTGAAATATCGTTTACGTTCATTCAATGTGTCTTCTTTATGTCGCCGGCCAGGGGTCGATATATCGGTTTTTTAAAGGATTAACATTGTTTTAATCCTACAAAATTTGTAACTAAAAAAAATTTTGAATTATTTACACCTGCATTTTTTAATAAAACAGTTGCCAAAAAGGTAATAAAGCAAATAATCATTGGTTAAAAGTTTTATTTCAACTTAAAAAACTTAATTCTGAAGATAATTAAATTAGGGTTGTCTGAAATAAGGCCAATATTAACCTTTCATTTAATGCCGAAAATCAATATTTTTTATAAACATATTTAACAACAACCTTGTTTTTTTAAATGACACTATTATTTGCATCATTTATTTAACCGTTTTATTGACAAAGTGAAATTCATTCATTACAAAAAAAGTTATTGACGTGTTGTTGGTCGTTCTTGTCCTTTGTCTCCTGTAAACTTGTGTTTTTTTTTGTTTTTTTTTTTAATTTAAACTTCAAACTTTGATTAATATTATTTTTCTAAGACGAAACCCCTAAAAGATTTTTTATCTCGCTCTTCACTTCATTTTGACTTAAAAAGTAAGTATTTTTACCCCAAAAATGTTTCATTGAAATACGAAGGATTGAATAGTATGCATGGAATTATTCAAAGAAAAATCAATGAAAATTGATTTCACTAAAAAATCAAAGTTTAAACTTCAAATTTTGAAGTTTAAACTCTGAACTTTATCCTTTGAACCCTAACTTATCAAAATTAAAAAGTACTCACTCCATTATTTTAAAGCAAAATATTAGGGTCAAATTATTGTTGTGCCTGCTTTTGCCTTATGTTCTCAGGCCGTTATATCGGCCTAAAGGGTTAAATAAATAATTTCTAAGTTCTTAAAAGCATTCAATAAAAAAGTTAAATTATTTATTTAGGTTGATTCGAATTCCCAACAAAGTTTTCAAAAAATAAAGATTAAAATAGGAATCTGTTCAATATTTTTTTTCAACCTAACTTTCCTGTAAGGTTTTGAAATTAATATTTTCTTTACAAAAAGAAAAAAAAACCTTAACGCAATTTTAATGAAATTTCAATAACACGATGCAGTATGCATGTAATAATCGGCAAAAAAGTAAAACTCAACTAAAACTGAACTGCAATAATGCAATAATTGGCAATGAATGAATGAATTATAAATTTTCTTATAGTTTAAATTTACTAAATTATTTTTCTGTTGATTTTAATTTCTATTAATTAATGATTTCATTCTGAAATTAAATGATGTTGATGTTTTTGGTTTTTATTAGATTAAATTTAAAAAATTTCTTCTCAAGATTAACAGCGTTCGAAAATAAAATAAAAAAGAAAGTCGTCTGCATTGAATTTTCTTTGCCGCCATTGGCTTTTTTTTCTTTCTTTCTTTTTTGTGAGTTGCGTTTTGCATCATTTATTTTTCTAAGACGAAACCCCGAAAAGATTTTTCATCTCGCTCTTCTTCACTTCATTTTGACTTAAAAAGTAAGTATTTTCACCCCAAAAATGTTTCATTGAAATACTTGACGGGAAGATTGAATAGTTATGCAATGCATGCATGTATTTTTAATTGAATTCTTAAAAGAAAAATTAATGAAAATTGATTTTACACACAAAAAAAAAATAAATAGTTATTAATTTTTAATATTATAAATCTATTGGCTTTTTTTTTTTATTTCGGTGTGGATGAAGATAGAATAATATAAAAATTTAAAATATATATATATATAATAAATTTTGAATTATGAAAAAGATAATTTATCAAAATTTTTGACGGAAAAAAAAAACTTTTTCTAAATTAAATATGCGTGTAAATCTATTTGAGAAAAAAAGGGTATTTTAAAATCTATCCTTTAAAATCAGACTAACTAGAATTGGTTATCAAAATTAAATTAATTTTGTAGCAACTCACATTTTTAAATAAGTTTCATAATAATTTTTTATAAACATACTTTGGGGGGGGAGTCTTATTTTTATTTTATAAATGAATTTGAATATTCTTTAAAAAGTTTCGAAAATATTAAGTTACATTTTTCTACTACATAAAATTAAATCGGATATTTTTTTAACTTGATTTTCTAAAATTCTTGATGATTAATTTAATTCTTCAAGGAAAATTAGACTCAATTGTTTGTCTCAACTATTATTCCGGTCGATATTTTTTTATTTTAGTAAAAAGAAAAAGCCTAGAAAAATCTTGAATTAAAAAGCCCCAACAAACTCATTGAAAGATGTTTTTATTTTTTAGCACTCACTAATTGTACTAAAAAAGGTAAAAAAAAGAAAAATGAAATTCAAAATATTGTTAAAACATTTAAGTCTGAATTTATTAGAAAAAATAATAACATTTACCAATTTGATAAACCAGCAGACCAGTAACAATTAACATAAACACCACCAACAAGCATTTCTAAAAATGTTAAATTAACCAAAAAATTACGTCTAAAGCCAGCAGAAAAAAAGAAAAGAAATGCAACTAAACTTTATCTTTGGGGAATTTAAAAAGAAAAACTTTTAAAAAAATTATTACAGTAAATTCTTTTACAAGTGATTACAAAATGCAAAACGTGCAACAATGTTTTTTGTTCTTAATAAAAAAAAAAAAGAAAAAAAAAAAGATTTTTTCAAGAAAATTATTTTGGTTTTATTCCTAAACTTTTTTTTTTCTTTTTTCTTTTTTAGATAGCAATAAGGTAAAAAGAAATATCATTTTTTTCTTATTATTACATGTTGTTGTCTACCCGGGTTTCACCATTAACACCAAAAACACAAACACCACAACCAAATGTTTAAATTTGATACCATCTTATATTTTCCTAATTTTAAATTGAACAATAAAAAAAAATACAGCAAAAAGTTAGAAAGAATGAATAATAAAAAAAAAAATTATTAGTGAAATTTATAATTAAAAAAAAATAACTAAACTTGTTTTACTCAAATTATGGTCAAATTTTGGCAGACGACACAAGTACACACACCTATCACACTCATGGTCACAGTAAAAAGTACAGTTAATTTGTACGGAACATATTCGATGCCAAAATATAAAGAAATCCTTTGGAGTTTGTTCGTCACCATCCATTTTCAATCAGATAATTTAAAAAAATTATGTTTTGGATATTTTAAAATTTTTACCGAGTTGAATATTTAATCACGTAAATTTTAGGAATCTTTGTATAAAAATTAGAAAAAAATTTTTTTTAATCAATTTAAATATTTAGAAAACGTTTTGTCTTCTAGTTTTTTTGGGGTTTTTTTCTATTCGCTTTTATCCATTTTTCTATTCTATTTTTGGGAAGTATCATCATCACCCAAAAGCTTAAAATATCCAGTCAAAAAAGAGTTGTTGATCTTAAAGGATCATTGTCATTCAGAACTGCCTCTTTTTCTTTAAAAGTTTTTTTCAACAAAAATAAATTTTTTTAAACAATTTCTTATTGTGTATTAACTATATTTTTAGGACTTTTTGTCCTCATCTTGGTAAAAAAAAATTATAATGTTTTCTCATTTCGGCCTATTCCACCCCACCCACCTCAGGCCGTCTAATAAAGAATAATGTGCATTTGGTGCATATTATATTTTATATTGATGCAAAAAGAATGTAATAATGCTGATTAAAAATTGTTTAAAAGGATGCAAAAACAGAAAAAAGTTAATCATACAATTTTTTACCTTGGATTATTAAGTGTTAATATGGACATATTTCACAGTTAAAAATTGGATTTAGCTGGAAAATACATTAGTTTTTTCTTTATCCAGAAATTATTATTATAAAACTGAATGTTTAATTAATTTTTGTTCCAGTCAAAAAACTGTATGATTTGTGATATTTGTCAAGAGTTTAGCAAGTAGAGGTTGTAGGTACATGTGTTATCTTTTTACAACTTAAATGTATAATACAGTCAAACATAAAACTATATTCATAAATATATAAATTTATGAAGTCTTATGACTGAAATGTTGAATGATGAAGTGTTCCATGTTCAACAGTTATCACATAGATACACCTTTGGAGACTCTGTGTTATAAATACCATTTCTATTTTTTTTTAGATCACCGAAGCCCTTATAAACAAAATGCTCCTTAATCACATAAAATCTAGAGACTTGTTCTCCAGGTAAGTTCAAATAAGTTCTTTTAGAAATTTTCTATTTTGGCATTCAAATCATCAAAAAAACAAAAAAAATTTATATAATAAAATTTATGTCAACTTTGTCTTTTAATTTGTTCATTCTATTCATTTCTTCATATAAATCAAATGGTCCAAATCCAAATGGTTATACCCTAACCAGTTCGACCAAAAATATTGCAACAATTGTTTATGTTTTAATGATCATCTAAAATTTGAATATAATTTTTCCTGATTATGTGACCCAATAGCTCTGATATGATTTGGTAGTCTATTGACAAGAATGTTCAAGATTATAAGACAATGCATCAATTAAAGAAAGAAGACATAAAACGAATGTTCTGTTGATGATTATCATATAGTATTTAAGCAAAGTAATTCTTTGAAAATGCATTTTTCCTTTGTTTATGTAATGAGAAATTTTGCCTAAATTTTTTTGGCTGTAAAAACTCAATGACACAAGAATAAATAAGAACAACAACGTCCTGTCGATATAAACATAAAACATATATTCAACAAATAAAGGAAACACAGTTACATACAATACTTCTCAACGGTAGTCAGTTTAGCAAACAACGGAAACAGTTCAACATAAATAACTTCACATGTCCTCTGTAATACAATACATGGTATTAGCGGCCTTATCTCAATGGCTCTTTTCTCCTCCCCGTCCACTTTAGTTCACCCCAGAACACAAAACACCTCCTCCTCATGACAAACCTCTCTTTTGTTCGACTCAACTCCAGTCCATATCGACCACACCGGCCACGCGCCACTAGTGTTCTTCCATTCTGTCCTTTTTCCGTCTACCACCAGTGTTCTCTGCTGGTGACTTTTACCTTTTGTCTTTTTCTTCTGACTTCACCATCAAATAACAATACACCAGCACCACAGTTTAAAAACAAGATTTTATAATACTCTCAAAATTTACATACTCTTAAGCAGTAGTTTTAAACTGGAGTTCTGCGGGACCCTAGGGTTCGGTTCCTATAGTCCAGTAGTTCCATAATTTCTTGATTTTTAATTTAGAACAACACAAAAATAAACATTTTAAATTTGATTCCGTAAAATGTATTTAATTAATAAATGCACATTTTCTTTCAAATTTTTTATTGTATAAACATTCTAAATTTTACATAATTAAACTCACTGCATTTGAAAATGTGGAAGATGAACTTTGTGTGTTTCTGTCAAAACCATAAATCAATCTTAAAGAGTTGTGCAAGAAACACCAGATTTAAGTTTCTCCATCAAGTTTTTTGATAAGAATAAATGCAATCTATTCAAGCAAGTAAATTCTAATTTCATTTATATATAACATTTTCAATACTCTGAAAATAAGTGTTTGTATTTTTTTTTTCATTTTATTAAGACAATTAAATTATTGCACAGGGGTTCCTCTAGCCTTGTAATGTTTCCATGGAGTTCTTCACTGATATAAAAAGGTTGAAAAGCACTGTTCTAAAGATTGAGAAAGGATCAAAGTTTTTTAAGAATGCAATTTTAGTCGGTTTTGTAACTTTTAACATGTTTTAGAAAAATGCTTATGAATTAGGTATTTCTTTTAATTGCTATTTTTCTTTAATGTACCAAAAGTTTTTCAGATGAAAAAGTTGATTCAGGCAGCCAAAATTCCACACAAGACTCTCAAGACTTCCTATCAGATCTTTATCCAAGCCAAGTAAGCAAATACTTTAATTTCCTTTTTATGAACTCATAGAAACTAATGACTAATGATTATTATTTTCTAAAAATCTAACATCAAATGACTTTAAAAAATAATCTTTTCTTTTTCTCATTGGAAAGGGAGGTGCTAATTTATTTAGATAAAAAAATATTGCTATAATCAAAACGGTAAAAAATATATTTTGTATTCTTTTTTTCAATAGCTTTTTTCCTTCTCTTAAATCTAAATTTGATAAACTTTAAAAATTAAATCATTTTTTAAATTTTATTTTTAGTGTAGAAACTGATTATTTTTTTTGCAATAATTTCATTTTTTCCAGTTATCCATTCATGTTACTATAAATGTAAATTCTATGTTTTAAAAATAATGTAATAACCCTCTATAGAAGAAACAATGAAAACTAAATGATAAGCTCAAGTTCCACACATATAGACAAATAAAAAAAAAATTGAAATGAAAAATCTTTTTTTAATCGCTTAATAAAACTGTTTTTCAGAGTACCAGAATGTATCGCAAATATGTAAACGAGCCTCCATTGTTCAAATCCACAAGTAAAACAGAACTGCACAATAATTCGTCTTTGAGCTCTTATCAAAATGTAGATTACCGAAAAATGAAAGAAAAAGATGACAGGTGAATTTCAATAACATTCAATCACATAATATTTGATAGTTAAGAGAATTTTTTTTGACTGACGAATCAAATCCTTTGGATTGTTAGTTTTTAGTTGAGAATATAAGAGTTTGTTAACCCTTTAAACCCTAAAAAAACTGATATATCAGCCCTGGCGATTTAAAGCAAAAGAAGACACACACACACAACAATTTTTCAACCTCCACCTTTGGAGCTGACTTTGCAATATTACCAAGTAGATGTTCTATTAAAGAATAGAGATATTCTATTAAAGAACCATATTAGGGTTGAAAAATGTCAGTGTGTCTTTTTTGCCTTTGGTTACTAAGGCCGGTCTATCAGCCTTTTAGGGTCAAAAGGGTTAATATATAAATTAATTACATGAAAAATTAGGATTCTCATTTTTGTTCTTATAACAAATCAATTTCTTTCTCTCTCTCAAAAAGAAAAAAAACATTAATTGTGCATAAAACAAATTAACTTGTTCTGGAAAAAATAATAATTTATGCTGTGTATAATAAAACTCAGAAAAATAAAGAAAAACTGATAATTCTTCAAAACCACTACTGAAAGTTCATGGTTATTTGGGAGTAAACCCACTTTATTTTTAATATTCATATTGCAAAAGCAGTAAAGTAGTATTTCTACTATTTTCCTTATTTGAGCCATGACATTTTTCTTATAATCATGATTTCTAATTTGATGGGCTTTGTCTTATTGGGTCTCTCTTCATTACAACTTGATTCTTCTGTTTTATTCATTCATGGAGATTTTTCTTCAATTTCATTGCATCTGTGTTGTCATTAAAACCACATTAAAGTAAAATGATAATATAAATATCTGAATTAAAAACAAATTTCAATTCATTCATGTTTTCTTTTTTTCATTTCTGCCATTTTTTTTCTCTGATTTACAGGTCATTAATCACTGCCATTGTCACGACAATCAAAGATACATCAAATGAGGTGAAGAAGACCAGATTTTCATTTTTCAAGCAATTTTCACATGCTTTCTTATTGAGCTTAAATTGTGAAGTTTTTGTTTTTTTTCAAACAATTTTATTTTAATTCTACATTTATTTTTACATCATCTTATCCATCACTACTTCCACTACTTATGTATGGTCAAGTTGCGTTGGAGACACTGGTTCTTGTCAGACCACTGAAGTTAAGCAATGTCGAGCCTGGTTAGTAGTTAGATGGGTGACCATTTAAGAATACTAGGTTCTGTACTAGGGCAAGTTACAAACCTTCATGCGGTGCCCCTGCTACTCCTTTCGAGGAAAATTTATTGTTACACTACACACATCACTGTGTGATGTGATATGATTGAATGACTATTACTACTTTTATTAACATCAATTAAAGCTTCTGATTCAATTAGAATCTTCACTCTAGTCACAATCAGAAGCTTGCTCTGTCTGAAATCCAGATTAAGTCCCTCAAGAACTTCACTACCTTTTATTATAGTCTATCTATCATGGCTGAAGTGCCTTTATTATTTTCGCCTTTATGATAAAAGAGAAATTAAATTAATTAAGAATCATATTTTATGTGATAAGTCAGAATGCCCATTTGCAAAAAGGTCCAATTTGCCATATCGCCCATTCCAATTTCACCGATCGACAATTAATGTCCACTTTTAATGTTTTGAAACTCAGTTTATAAAACTTAAGATAATCATTTTACAAAAAAGTATTTTAATTTTAGTTGGTTGACAAGTAAAAATTAATATTCTAAATGTAATTTGTGGTTTGAAAAATTTGAATGAACAATATTAAAAAATCCAACTCAAAATTTTTAGCCTTGAGTCAAATATTTAAAAAAAATGAATTTAGATGGAAATTTAAAAAAGAAGACCTTTTTGAATTATTATAATTGAAAAACTTTTGATTAAACTGAACCTATTTTTTAAAGTTATTTAATGAATTGTCTGAAAATGTTGAGATTTTATAATATTGATCAATCATCACAAAACATTTACAAAATTTTCCAATATTTATTTTAAAAAATAAGAAAAAATAAAATAAAGTGCATTAATATAGGATTTTATGATATCATTAAGCTTTCTTAGTAGATTTTATTTATATTTGGAAAAAAAAAACTTGGAATTATGGTTGAGATATTCTCATGATTATTTCATGAATTTTATTATTTACTGACAATGATATTTTATTTGATTAATTATTAAGGCAACTTCAGAATGTCTAATTATTTTTTAGAAAATGAATTCCAATTAGAATATTGTTACTTTACAGCATTTTTGATGCATTTTATTTTCAAAATTTTCAGATAAAAGACAATTTACGACACGTATTTCAAAACATCTCTGATTTAGTTTCCAAAAATGATGGCTCCATGGAGCAGATAAGTGACAAATGTAAGATTAAGAAAGTGTTTTCATTAAAAGTTTTGCAATTTTTATTCTTTGATTTCTCCTGTATTTTTTATATTATTTCAGCGACTTAACTCAAGATCTATGTTTGATGCATTAATATGCCTTAACTTTGATAAATTATAATTATGACAATATATAAGATTTCAAACATGGTGGAGTTCAAGGCAAATTTATGGAAATGTTTTTCACCATCTTTGGGTATCTTCTATAAGTTAAATAATTCCAGTAGAATTTTTTTTAACCCTTAAGTTTTAAATACCAATATTTTTAAACAATAATGTAAGTGGATAAAAAAATATATTGAATAGTTAGTACCTAGTTTTAGAGCAATCCTAGATCTCAATTTTGATATCAGATTAAAAATAAAACTGTGTGGCTGATTTGTGAATTTTTCACACACTATCCTACTCTCTATTGGGAAGTCTTCTTTAAGCAGCAAATCTTTAAGAGTTAACTCTTTTAAATTCAAAGGAAAGCCAAATGTTGCAAAGATTAAAAACTTAAAATTAGAAATCTGAATAATCAAGACTCATCTCCTAAATTCAAAGAATCAGTTTACAATTTCTTTTGTTCTATATTTTATCCAATTAATGTTTACCTTTAGTTCTATGGCAGAATCTTTCTTCAAATTGAGAATAAGAAGAATTGATTTAGTTGATATTTTTGCTGTGTTTCATTTCAATTTGATTAAGTCTTGATTCACATTCTCTTTTCATTATAGAATCAGGAGAAATTTAACTTAACTAATAATCTTTTGAAATGAATCCTTGTTGATGCGCATAAGAACTAAATGTTTCAGTTTTATTTCTTAAGTTTTTATTTTTCTGAAAGTTGGATGCGAATTTGAAAAACAATGTAAAAAGTTATTGGTGGATATTAAAGTCAATACAGAACACGAAAAAGAAATTGTTGAGGTAAGTTTATGTATCAAATAAAAAGGATTCAAAAGATAATTTACCTTGATATGGGTCAAATAGCCTCTTTACTAGAGCAGTCATGTCAATAAGATATTTTTTCCTTCTCTATCATTAGTTTCTTAACATTTGTTTAGTGGTTTTGAAACTTTTTTGACTAACATTTTTCATATCAAAATTTTCTAGTTTGAAGATTGAGTTAGAATTGGGTAATATATGGTCCAAAATTGTGTGAATACTTTGCCTTTTATTTATGTTCCTCTTAATCGAAACAGCCAACTTGGGGACATTTGCAATATGGCAGAGTTGGTTTATATAAAATAATCCTCTAAAGGTGGAAATTCAGATTTAAGATGAACTTTATAGAATAATAATTAATAATCATAGTTTAAATAAAGGGTTCAATTTGCACTTCTCTAAAGGCTTATGAATTCTCCATATGGATTCTTGTCAATGATAAATGACACCTTAAGAAGGATAATCAAAGGGTACGGTGTTCAAAATGTTTCATCCATAACAATTAAGAGGAAGAAGAAGTCTGAATCAATAAGAGAATAACATTTTAATAGCAATTCTTGAGATTTCTTTGTGATCTTCTTACTGTCCAAAAGTAGAGCAGACAGTTAGCGCTGGAAAGATGTCAGACAGATCACTACCAATATTTAGATTCTACCTCTCACCGAGAGCAACCAACACCAAAAATTACTAATAATACCAGAGACAGCTTTGGCTGCTACTGCTGATTAAGAATAAGCAAAAAAAAAACAAAACCTTTTTCCACGCCAGTTGAACTGTGGAAATAAAAAAAAAACTGCAACTGCCACATCTAATTTGAAAATTAATAAGAAAACAAGTGAAGCATGCACGGTCCCTTGTGAGTGCACAGTGAACTAAGCATAAAAAACAAAATGACCAAGTCCTACATTTGCCCTCCCCTAATTAGCCCCCAAAGTCCCCAGGGGGATGTTGAATCTTTCAGCATTTCTGTAGTCACAAAATAGTCTTAACCTCTTGTTAAAAAATATTCTGTTTCTTTTTGTGATATTACCTATTAAAGTCAAGAGGTGTGAAAATAATCAGTTTATCAGCCATGTATTATAACAATTTTATTAGGATTTGTTATTTATACAAACCCATTTTTTCTCTGTAATTGTGTGTGTGTATGAAATATCGACAATGTCTACTTTGATCCTATTTCTAACACCACTTTTTCAATGTTGTTGTTAATTCCAAAGAATTCAATACACCAGGACAGACTAAAGATTTAAAGCAATAGAAAAATAAGCTGTTTATCATAATCACTGCAAAAACAGTTGTTTTTGTTTTCTTTGGGAAATGAAGTGTATGGGGGATTATTTTCAAAGGAAAATAGTCATACAAGTCTAGAATATTTGCTAAAAGTATGCATAAAATGATTTATGTTATCAGTAAAGATAAAGATATATTTTTCTTCTTACTGCAGAAAGAGAGTCAGCTGAAAGTTCTAAATAAACAAGTGAAAACCTTAGAAAAACAAAATTCTCTTGAATCCAAAATCTCAGACATGATAACAGAAAAGTTTGCAAACCACGAGTCACAGATAGATGAAAGTTTGAACAAGTTCTCAACCTCTTTTAACAAACAAAGATCAACAAGAAGTTTTGATTCAGATTTGAAAATTATAGAGTCTCACAAAAAGGAATTTTCATCTTTAAAATCCACTGTTCAAAAATCATTCAAAGATTTAGAAAAAAGGTTTGTTTCTCTGTGAAAATAAATTAAAGTACATTAAATCTTTTTTTTTTTCAGTTTATAGCTATGTAAATTTTAAATTGAGAAAGGTCCTGGTTATTACAGTTTTATTATCAAATAAATATATTGCACTTTTCTAACTTTCTACTTGGCTATAAATGTTGTATATTCGATTTCAATGCAGTTGGATTGTGTATGATTCTCTTTGATTAAATTGTGTGCTGAAAGAATGTTCTGGCAGGATCTTTAACAAATCCCAGAAAACTTTTAACAAGTCTATTCTATCTATAAATTCTAATCCAAAATACAGATAAAAGGCTAAGGCTATTGGAAACATTCCACCTTCCTTCTTAGAAACTAATTAAGTAAAATTTCAGCTTCTAAAAGATGTGTCTATTTTCTCCCATAGTCCTTTTCTAATTGCTATCCTTATTCGAATTTTGCATAACATCACTAGCATTATGATTTTGAATATTATTTGGAGTATAAAACATAGAAAATATTTATGATTTATTAATAAAAAAATATGTCATCTTTATGTTGTTGGTTTAATACAAAATTATAAAAATTGATTCCTCTCTTTTTTTTCATTCTTTTCTAAAGGATATCATCGTCTTCCCAAGAGATAATTCTAGAAACAAAAGATCTGAATACGCAAACTAATATGGACTTTCTCGAAAAAATCCATGATATTCTCAAGAACTGTTCAGAGGAATTTTATGAAAATCTTCATAAAGAATTTATTGATATTTTCAAAGAACAGAAGCAGGATATTGAGAGGAATATGAATCTTTGGAATGAGAGCCTACGACTTGATATGAAGAATGCTTTTTGTGACCTAAGTAGTAGCAACAGGCAGTCCTTCAAAGAAGTTCTTTCAAAAATTATGCATTTTCATAATGATATGCAAATGCGAATGCTAGAATTAGAGAACAAATCAAAGAGATTTCATTCAAACACAAATCATTCAATTATTCAAAGTTCAAACCTATCTCTGGCACAAGAGGAGGAAGAGGCTAATACTTCCAACACAAATCATTATTATCCTTTAAAAAGATCAACCCAACCCAAGGAACAGTCACTTATTGTTTTTGAAAATACAAAAAAAAAATCCAGCCTGGAAAACTCCAGGATAAGCAGTAGTTCAAATAAAAATGATACATTTTTCAGTCCTTTTAATGTAAAAAATACAGACAGGTAAGATGTTAAAAAAAAACATAATTTTTTTTAAAGTTCATTTCTTGTTTCTCATATTAAAATACATATTTTATTAATCATTCTCAATCACTGGTTCTGTTTATAAATGCATATTAAATTGCAATTTTATATCTGATTGCATTTAAAGATTGAATTATAAAATCTTATTTAAAAAATATGGTTAATAATTTAATCCATTCAAGAAACTCTTTCTAATGAAAAACCAAAAGTTTGAGAATGAAAATTATGACAAATATTGACAAACTTGTTCAAAAGAGATGGAGCATACTAGAAACCCAATTTCAGTTATGGGGATGACAGCAGATTCAAAATTAATGGAGTGCTTTAGTAAGCATTGTAATCAGAGGAAGCAGTCAGGAAATATCTTTAAATAAGATTAAATAATAAAAATATTCTCTAACAATTTTAAAGTAAAATAAAGAAAAGTTGTTTCTTTGCAGAGGTTTAAAGAGAAAATCCAGATATCTTTCAAACTCAGAAGCTTCTCCAAAACTAGTAGCTGCTGTAAGTATTTCTTAAATAACTAAGCTTTTAGTTATGAATTAGCAAAAAACAAAAATGAATCATTTTATTTCCAAAATTATTTATTATTTGTTTTATGAATAGTTTTACAAGATAAATATAGTATTTAATAATTAGAATTAATCCACCAGTTTTATTGTATTTAAAATAATGTCAATTAGCTTATACTTAAAAAAAAGTTAAATGAAGGTATAAAAACCCAAATAAACACTTTAACAGTACACACAAACAAATACAACCCAATTGATAGTTTTGTAATATTTAACGCAGAAATATTTAATTTCTAAAGTAAATCTTGATTGCCAGATTTAGAAGAAAAAAAATTTAAGGCTGATTATAAAATACTCAAAAGAAACATTTTAATAGTTTCAGTATAACATGTTATCCAAAACAGTTACAATTTTTGCATAAAAACATCTTATAAATTGAGTTCTTACTCCATGCATTTATGTGGATGGCTTCTCAAAATTGATTTTTAATTACAAAATATTAGTTAAAAGCATTTCCATTTTTTCCGTTTACTGGCTTTTTTTTTTCTTTTGAACGAATGATGAATTACAGATTTCATTGATTTCACTCTTTTCAGTCACCAGCTTTGACTTTGATCAGTCAGGCATCATCACCTGGAGTCTCTATCCAGGAAATCAAATTATTTAACAGTGTCAACAATTTTACAAGGAGTGAACGGGGTTTGTAAAAGCAATTTTCTTTGAATTTTCATCATTAACTATTTTGAAGGCTCTTAAATATTCAGATAAGCTAGGGACCGACCAATAAATGAATTGATTAAAACTTTGTCAGGTAGAGTTCATAGAAAAGCTTATTAAAAAAATAAAAAATTGGAGAAACATCTAACAAGTAAATTAATAATTAGTGTTAAATTCAAAATGAACTTTGATATTCACTTTGAAAAAAAACAAAAAAAACTTTCATTTAATTGATTTTTAAAATTCTTTTTTTATATTTGAAAATGTCAGTTATTTGTTGATTTTAAATATATTAAAAACTAAACATTTAATATCATTTTGCCTTTTATAACGATAATTAGTCTTGTAAAACAAATAATATCAAATAGATTTTAATTTATTTTAATGAGAAAAAGTCTGCATTTTTAGTTGTCTCCAATATTTCTATTGAGATCTCCTAAATTTTTAAAGTTTTTGTTTTTATGTCTACTGATGTTGATTTTTTACCTATTTGTATTCATTTATTTGTTTTTGTTATATATATTTTTATAATTCTGGAAATCAAGAGATTCTCATGATAGATCTTGTCAACAGACAAAAATAAATAAATCACTTATTAGCCAGTAAAAGTGTTTGGGGATTTTGAAAAATTATTGAGTATAAAATCCTAAGAAATTTTTTGTAACTTTTTATAAGCAAAATTTAGTTCAATATTAATCTAAAACTTGGATGCTGAAATTTTACCTTGCTTTGTTCTTAAATTTGAATAATTACAATTCAGCTTTTTATTCACTAGTGATATAGAACTTTGAGCCAACAGGCTGTGAATTGTATGATTTTGGCATTCATATTAATTGTTGTATTTTGATGTTTAATTTTTCCTTGTAGTTCTCTTTTAACTTAATTTCAAAATGAAGTTTAAGTTTATTAAATTTGTAATGATTCAACATGGACCAATACTTTCAAAAGTCAGAGGATGGTACAAAGAACTAAGTCACTTACTTTAAGTTTAAATTTAAGATAACACTTTCATGTCGCATGCTTTGCATGGGTATCTTTGCTAGTATATATATATATATATATATATATATATATATACTACCAAAGATACCCATGCAAAGCACAGGACATTAAATGGTTATCTTAAATTTTTCAAAAAAATTATATATGCTCAAGAAAAAAAAAGGGGATCTCTAATGATCTGTTATTGTTTTTGGAAGGTCAAAGTTAAGAGATACAATGCAATTATGTTAGGGACCCTTATCATTCCAAATTTCATCAAGATTGGTTGAGTAGATGGAAGTGGAGATCTGATTCAAATTCATCAAAAAGTTTGTTGGTGCCATGGTTGCAACCCCCAATTTGGTGTGTTCTATCCCTAGGTCAGGGAGTTTATAAAGAGCCGCACTAAAAATGACTTTAAAAACGGTGTGCACCATCTCTAGGTTTCAGACCATCATCATGTCAGGTTTGGTGTTGATTGGTCCAGTAGGCTTATGACCTTAACATTGAGGTGGAAGACCATGCCAGGATAGGTCATGATCGGTCCAGTGATGTGGGCTGTAAGAGAGTTGTACGCATTACTATACTTTATATAGTATAGGTTGAAAATAAAAATAACTGAAACCTTGAACATTTCACGGCTTTACTAATTTATCATTTTGTAACCTATTTATTTTTCTCATGTTGGAATGACCATTTTTTTTTTTTAGTTTGAAAATGGACCACTATTAAAGGGGTATTATTGTATGAGAAGTAATCTATGCATAAGAACTGGATCTAAAGAATTATTTGATATAAATTTAGACCAAATGTAATTCTTTTTAATTGCAGGTAGTAATAGGATGGCAACAAGGTCATGGCAAATTAAGGTAAATAAAATTTTCACTTAATCTCGAACCTAGTTTCATTTGTAGATCCATAAAATCATCTCCATTCATGATCAAAATTGTCACTATCAAAAAAATTTAACAGATACACCCATAAACCTTTGAGTATTACTTCAATTCAGGAACATTCTTAGAACTGCAAACCTAACCTTATTTTCCATCCATATGGGTGTACACCACATTTCATTAACATCCTATGTTAATTTGTTTGATATCTTTAACGGTATTCAGGATTGAACCTGAAAACTTTAAATGAATGTTATTTAGAGATTCAATGCTTTTAACAATTACACTACAACTAATTTTGTTATTTAATTTCATTTTTGCATTTCAGAATACCAATTCTGCTTACAGAAAATTTTGGGATTTATGAGTTAAAGAAGTTGAATAATTTAAAGTGTTACTTACAGAAAGAATATTTTAGAAAATACTTGTGTTTAAGGAAAATCACCTTTTAATTTATTTAATCCAATAAATATTCAATCTTTCAAAATATTCATTTTTAATTGATATTTTCTTTTAGTACATGTGATTTAAATACCAAAATTTGTGACAAGGCATTTTCTTTTTAATAGACCACTAAAGAAATAGAGCACATTCTCTATTATGTTTGGGATTGTGTTCACCTTTACAAGAATCATATGTGCATGTTTGTTATGTACTAATTCCATTTTTGAGTAAAATATTAGTGGATTGCCTCAAATTATATGTCTATATCTTGAGCAATAAGAGTTCATAATATTCTTCAGAAACATGTATTTTTTTAAAACATTTCTTTAGCAAGTATTTAGCCGAATCAGTACCTATTCCTGAATTTATTCTTCTCATAAGAATAAATTAAACATTTAATTTTAGCAATTGTGATCTAAAGATGCCATAACAGAAAAAGGGAGCTTTCTTTGTAAGAAAAATGAATCTTTGGAATGTTATTAATAGGATTTCCCAGTCCTTCTTATCTGAGAAGATCAAGACATAAGCCAATAAAAATTTAAGCTTTTTATTTTATGGGTTTTCACTGTGTTCATCCATATCTAGAAACTAAACTCTAGGGATATTATGCTGATTTATATGACGTAGGTTCTTTCAATGCAATAATAAAACAATATTAAGAATCTTTGGAACTTTCAAAAATAGTGTTTTATTTTTTAAAATGTATAACAACAAAATAAAATATTTTTTTATACTTTATAACAAATTTGCACATTTAATACAAAAATGAGAAATTATGAGAGAAAAAGTTAAAAATTTAGGTTTATATCAATTTAATCCAAGACATCAATATCAGGAGAAAAAGATTTTTCCATAAACATTTCTAAAAATCAATTGAAATATATTAGAATATATGATATTTAAATGCATTAAAAGTAAAATCAAAATCAAATATATATATATTTCAATAGAAATATATATATATATTTCAATAGAAATAATCTTTAATAATAATATCAGGATGGAAACTTTAAGCTGTGGTTGATGTATTTGCAAGAAAGGAAACTTGTGATCTGAAGTATTAAATGTTACAAAAGGTTGATTAAAGAAGAGTTTTTATAGAAAACGAACAACCTGATAGAAAATTCAAGTGTTTGGGTATGAAAAGTATCTATAGAAAAAGTTAATTGAGAAATGGATGAAAACATTTTTCAATGTAAAAAAAATGGCAATTTTTTTTTAAAAAGTAATTTAAAATACCTTTTTCTTATGAAACATACAAATACAAAAAAAATCAACAAACCTCTAAATTTCCTCATCATATTTAATTTTCTATAATAATCCATTGAATAGATTACTAACTGTAAGGTATTGTTTTAAGTAACAGGTTTATTTTTTATTGTTTGACAGAAAATGTAATCTCTATTTTTATTGAAGAGTTTAACTTTAAAACAACTGTTTCCTCAATTCAATCAAAAACAAAATTCAGTGAAGGTCAAAACAGATTGAACTAAATGTTTTTAAATTTTCATTACTTAAGTTTTCTTAAATGGTCCATATAATATGCAGGTTTAGTTTAGATTATTCTAAAACAAGCAATATTTAGGCCATTTAAATGAAGAGATTGATTCCATAATTAGGTATTAAAAGTAAAGAAAATTACCTATTGCGATGAACAAAAAGTCAAAATAGATTTCAAAAGTATAGAAATATAATTATCAAATCAAACAATATCAAAGACAAGGAACAGAAAATATTTGTCCCGAATTGAAATGCTTTTGATGACTAACACAATTGACAGAGTTAAAACAGATTCGCTGAAAAAGAAAAATAGTTTCAAGACTTTATTTGAAAGACAAAAAAATCCCATGTGATGAGTGATGCAATTGGATAGTTTATCAGACATTTAGAGATTGTTTGCACAAGAAATTGAAAATTTTACTCTCACGATTTTTATAAAATGCTTGTCTGTACAATTTTTAGTTATCTCGTATATCTAAAACCTTATGTATTGGACTATTGAGGAAATGAATGTTAAAAAGATATATTAGAATGTAAATACAAGTGGAATTTCAAGTGCACAGGTGAAATGTTGCAGCTGTTTTGTCAGATAAGAAACTATTATAGTGTTCCTCAATATAAAAAAATAAAAAAGCCACTGATTCCAGTGCTGTTTTTTTATAAGTTTGGCAAATGAATAAAAATAGCAATAGCTATTCAAAATATTTTGTTATTCTTAATTCATTGGAATCCTAAGTTTCCTTATCTTTTGTGTTATAAATATATGACTTGTTTGAATGCAGAATTTCAAACAAACCATCAGCAAATACAATCTACTCAAAGTGGCAGAAAGCATGGATCAAATGCCTAAATAATAAACTAGATTAGTAATCCTGGCCAGGCTATGAATATTCTACATCTTCATTACCCACTCTTACCTTTTAAAAAGGGAAGATTATCCAATATGTATATTTTGCTAAGATATTTCTCTATTAAGCAATGTGTTTATGTGCTAATTGAATGCAAGGAGTTTGAAACAATCAGATCCCAATATCACCAAATTAACAACTTAGACAAACTTTTCAGCACTGTACTAATAGAAAACATACTTTTTTTTTTTGAAAAACAATCAGCCTATATTGGAAAAATAGAACTATCCATTTCATATAAACATAAAAACAATAACCTATAAAACTCCTCCATAAAGATCTTAAATCCCAACCCTTTACACTAAACAACACCCTTAGCTCTAAATAACCCAAGAAATTGATGTGCCATTAAAAAAAACAACCAATTTAACAAGAAATCATAACCAGCTTAAGATTCAGTTTATATTTTTATCTGTGTTGGGTTATTTTAAAATTGTGGATTTTAAGACACTGATTGGAGTTCACTTTCTAAATGGTTACACAAATTGTGCTGATATAAAGTTAATAGGAGTAACTTAAGCCATACTATTATTATAATTAGCACCTTTGCACAACCATCTGATTATAGATTTATATATATATAAGAGCAATTATCCAGATACTTTCTCTAACTATTTATAGGATTTTAATGAAAGACAAAGCTTTTTGTGAAATATCAATACTTTATTTACTTTCAGGCTTCAAAAATTAAAGATTTTTTTTTACAAAACCAAGTTTATATTTACATTTTAGGTTGCATTTTCTTTTTCATATTTATCCAAATCTTTCATTTTTTTAAAATCCAAGATCTTAATTAGAATTCAAAAAAAATATCACAAAATTCAATCAATCCAAAAGTAAATATGCCAAGTCTATAATAATAAAAAAAATGCTTATAGTTTTTTTTTTATTGTCAGTTTTTATGATATATTTGGAGAATTATTATTACTTTTTTTTTTTTACTCATATTTCGATTTAAAGTAGTTCTAAATTTCTTAAGGAGGATTCTTCCTGAACCACATATCCTTTTATGGTTATCGACTTCATTTCTAATTATTTTTTCAATATTAAGATTTTTTATTCATATTAATAAGCTTCTAAAATTAATGATAGCTATGACAGTCAAGATGAGAGTTACATTGTCATACATCATAACAAAAACATGATGAAAGTCAAAATAGTCCACAAAAGTGTTTTTTTCTGGAAATCAACAAAATGAATATTTGCAAAAGTTGATGAAATTCCAAATGACTTGTAAAAGGTTCTTGTGTGAGGTATTTTGCATTTGACTGGGGATGACATTCTTAACCTGGTGAAACAATAGAAAAATTAGAATTAAAGCAAACAAGTGAGAATTATAAATTTTTGTTTTTTTATCTATGTTTAGCAACAACTTTATTTTAAAGTTTTAAAATCATTTTTTATGTAAATTTGTATTTCTTAAATCTTTATTCAATCAAATTAAATACTATTATTTGAAAAAAGATTTGGTGAGTTTTCATTTTTATAAAAGGTTTCAATATTAATATTATCAATCTTTTAAAGTACAAATTATAAGTTTTGTAAAAAAATAAAAACAAAACACCCAAATATTTTAAATAAATATAATAGATTCTACTTAATTTGTCTACATTCAGATTCAGGATTTCTGTCTCTATAACTGGCTATTTATATAAAGAGAAGTTTGTACTCTTACTCCAAAATATGGCTAGGTATATCATCTTTAAGGCAAAATGAATGTTCTAAAAAAATAAGCAAATTTTAAGATGCTATTTAATGTAAATCAGTGTAACAAACCATGAATGATTTATTGCTTAACACCAAGTTAAAATGATGATAATATATTGACTTGTAAAAAATGAGAGCTGTGTCACAACACAAAACTATGTAGTGTAGAACAAACATTTGATTCCATTTCACTAGGATTGGTTGCAACCCATAAGCAATCATTTTAACCACTATTCTTCATATATACCAAATCAACTGGGGCAGCGACGGTGGAGCATTGGTAGAAGCTTGGGCTGTGAGATCGTGTTACGCGAGTTCAAATCCCAGTCAAAACC
>JAUZSX010017544.1:0-21570 GCA_034780655.1 Idiosepius hallami
TTGCTGAGAAAAACACGAACGAACGAACAGGCCTCGAAACATAGGTTCCCCTCATTAAAAATCGGGGTACCAATAAAAGACGATCTAATGAAATAAAAAAGAATAGACAGTAAGACGACGTTGGTGTTGTCGTTCTTTCTTCCTCACGTGACCTACTTTAAACAACAAGATGATGATGTTGCTAACAAATAATAATAATAATGTATTAAATAGTAAAGAAGCAAACAGAGGAACTAATTCAAAATGATAAATTATAAAAAAAAAATTAAACAATTTTAAAGAATTGAATCAATAAAAAAAAATATTTTCTGTAAAAAAAGATAATAGAATTGATAAATATAAATACATTAAAAGAAAAAAATTCAATTATTTACCAATATTTAATTTTTCATAGCAAAGTAATTGTGGATATTGGATAATTTGGTAATTTTCTTTACATAACCGAAATTAAATTTAAATGTCCAAAACCAAACAATTCTAATAATCTTTTGTCATAAAATGTGAGACCAAATTAAAAGTGAAATTAAGTTTGATAGAGAAAATAGACTACTTTAATTCAACTTTAATGGACATTTATAACAATAGAATTTTTTTTTTCTTTCCTAGAACAAGTTTGTGGTTGAGGGATTTTTTTCAGAAAAAAAACAATCGAGAAAATCATTTTTAAAATAATTTTTTTATAAAGGCTTAAAAAAAAAGATACAAATCTGGGTCAGAAAGAAAGAAGTAAAAAAAAAAAAAATGCACACACAACAAACTTTCACACAATGATGACCCCGACCCCTGAGTAAATAATAAAAAATAAACAAAATGAAAAAAAAAATATAATAACTAAACTGAACTGACAAGAAAATTTTTAGCCTCTATTCAATCTAACCATAGTAATTTTTTTTCCATTTCGTTTCGTTTCTTTGTTTGTTTTTTAGATGCAACCATTTTTCTCAACATATCAAAAAAATCTCCAAATACTTAAAAATATATAATAGAATTTTTTTACGGCAATTATGAAGACTTTAATTAAAATTTGTAATATAAACATCATAAAAGATAAGTTCAGTTAGTTTTCAGTTTAATCTTAAAATATTAATCTGAATATATAAATTTTTTTTTCTTATTTTAAATAAACAAAAAAATTAATTTAAGAACATGATAAACAAAATTATAAAAATTTCAAGATTCCCAATATTGGTGTTTATTTAAGAAATTTTTAATTAAATTTTAATTTGGAAACTAATTTTAATGGGTCATTTTTAATATTATTCAATGAATCTTTAATGGATGTTTAGCTGCTTCTACCATCTTTTCCCAATTTACTTTATTTTTAATTAAAAAAAAAATAATTCAATAAAAAATTGAATTTCAGTCAAAACGACATTGAAACAAAAAATATATTAAAGTGTTGTTTGTTGTCTAACTTTCTTTTTTCAATTAACAAAAATATTTTTGTACAAGATTTTAAATAAACGTGAAAAAGACTTAATTCGATCTCCAAAATTACGATTTAGTTGTAAAAATTATTTCAACTTAAATAAACCCTAAAGCGAAATTATAACTCTTCCTTGCTCTTTCTTTCCTCAAATTAGTTTTTTTTATTCGTATTTTTCCCCACATGAAATAACACTTAATTTCTAGTCGTACAAAAAAAAAGAGTCTTTTACGATAAAATTCAATAAATAATACAACAATAGTTTTTATTAAAGCTTAGCAAACCCCACAGAAAATAATCACAAAATTCTATAATGTATGATAACATTTTTTGGTCGTTAACAATGGGGACGATTTTCATGTTCCCAAGAAAAATGTTAATAATGTACCATTTTTTTTTTGTTTTCAGGTCACATGATAAATAAAATCCGATCCCTCAATTCATTTAATTTTCAAGTTTTTTTTAAAAAGAAAACAAATTATTTCATAAACGTATAGAAAATGAGATTGAAATTTGACGAATGAACAATAAGACATAAAACAAAAATAATTTAACACAAATAGAGGACGAAACAATGAATTATTCTCCTTACCTCTAGTGCCGCTCATTTCTTCATTCATATAAATCTAATAAAGAGTCATACGAAGGAAGCAACAACTAAAAAAAAATAATAATAAAGTCGTCACCTCTGTGTGCTTTAGTTAGCCTTTTCTTTTAAAGAAAAAGACCATGGGCTATTTACACCCACAATAATAATGAATAATAAAGGAATCGAAAACTTCAATGTCTTCCTCTTCCCACTTAGAATGAAATTGTGTATAACTCTCCTTTGTGAAAGTCGAGAAACTAGTTACAAGATGGCGGATGTATTGTTATGAGAAAGGAAATTAATAAGAGGAAGGGAGATCTAAATGAATTTAGAAAATAATTAAACATTTAGAAAATTGTTAAGGTTATTGAAAAATAGACTTATTTTAAATTCTAAAAAAAAAGCATTTAATTAAAGTGTCAAAAAATTTTTTTTTACACAGTTAGCACGTATTTTTTATGTAAAAAATTATAATACTACTCCCCTCCCTCTTTCGTAAAAGACTGTGACAGTGACATGACACACACACACACTGTTCTGTCTAAATAAAATCAATATTTTTCTACATTCTGATTTAAAAAAATATTGTATTGCTTCTTTTTATGTTTAAAAGAATTTAGACTAAATTTAAGTGGAACGAAACCTTTTATGGATTAATTAGAAAAAAAGTTAATGTAACATTTACGTATTCATGGTGTAAAGTTACTTCCCTTGAACCATAAGTTATTTATACATTTTTTAATGTTAGGAAATAGTTTCTTTGTCTTTACTATATATAATCTTTTATTAGAATTATATTTTATTTAAAACATGTGTTGTTTTTGAAATGTATATGAAAATTAAGTTGTGAGATTGAGGATTAAACACTGTTTTGTCCAGTTAAATACTAATTGCATAAAATAATCTAGCCATACAATACAACCCTAGCTCATACCTAGGTCATCTTTTTTTTCAGCTTCCTTGAGCCTCTTTAACCTTACCTACTATTCACTGGGAGCCGTTTAATTAAAAGACCATGATATCAGTGTCTTTTTTTGCCTAAGATTGCCAGTGACAATATCGGCCCTTTAGGTTCCAAAGGTTTAATTTTTTAATAGCTTATTGGTTCGGATTAATTATTTCATTTGGAACTAGTGCTAAGTCATCAAAGATTGTTTTGTGATTGTTGATAATTTCTTTGATTTAAAAACAAAAAATTAAAAAATGCACCACACTCCTTCATTTCAGTAAATTGTTGGATTTCTGAAGGCTCAAAAGAAAATAAAGTCTTTTAACCAAATGCTAGTTTTCTTTTTTAGTCTCACAATGTTTTGGATGCAAACTTCCATGTCATAATTTAAGGCTTCGTATAATTTTAAACTAAAACATTTATTCACATCCTTGGATGTATACTAAATCTAATTCTAATTCAATTAATCATGACTTTGTATTAAGTCTGGTGTTTGAATATTTGTACTGCTTTTGATTTAGACTGAAACTGACTTTTAGATGATTCTCACTTTGAACAGTAGAAACTAAGTTCTTAGATCCATTGAGAAACATGTCCTGGAGATTACTGACAAACAATATTAAACAGTGGTTATATACCTGAAAAGAACTGGACTTAAGCAAAAACTTGTAAGAAAATTACTTTCTTGGCATAACTTCTAACAATTAGATGCTTCTATTTAACGTACTACAGCACAGTGCCCAACTTTGTATAGATTTGGACTATTTCCTTTAGGCAGTCTACAATTTTTTAAGTGAATTGTTAGCAAATTTCCAGATATCTATAGATTCTGGAAGCATCTAGTCAGTACAGACTTTTCATCACTGACTATTAATCACATGGTTATTTAATCACGTGTATGCTTAATCGCGTGACTAATTTTAATCACTTGGGAATTTCTGAAAGCGTTTGAATAATGTTATACCAAATATGTTTTCTCTAAAAAAGATCCTTTTTCACCACATTATTTGTCCATTTTCTGGAATCCTTTAGGATGATGATGATTCTTCATATGTATATACCCATTTTTATGAAAAACCCCAAAGCTGTCAAAGATCCTAAAAATTCAACATAATTACATAAATAATATCATTATTACATAAATGTATTTTTTTTCTCTAGGGTAATCAAAGTTTTTAATGTTGAGGTGATTAAGTGTTCACGTGATGAAAAAAACACGTGATTAAAAGTCTAGTTATTATATTTCCGTGAACAATAGTTGAGTGATGAAACATAAGGTGATGAAAAGTCAGTAAACCTTTCAAAGAGTTCTCTGAACCTCATTTCTCATCTCTAGCTTTTTCACTATTTATCCATCATCTTTCATGGCTGTTATTGTAGCTGCTGCTGATAAAGAGTTCTGTTTATAATGGATCTGTGATTGGAAAGTTCTTTGATAATTTTACCTTAGAAAATGACATTCAGCAATTGGAAACAAGATCACTTTACAACAAGAGGAACCCTTGTTGGCAAAAATTAGGGGATTCAGCTCTTGAGAAGAATATAGATTATCTTGTTCTTGCTGGCAGTGTGTTTTAAAATACAACAATCTGCTTAAAAAATTACCATTGTTGATAGCAGTAGCGTAGCAAGAAAGGGGGAGTGGGTGGTTTGCCTAGGGCGGCATATTTCAGGGGGAAGCATTTTCAGGGGTTGAAAATAGATAATGAAAGCAATATTAGTAAAAAGCTAACAAAAGTTTTTTAAGGTTGTAATATGTTCTTTGTGTGTAAATATTACTGTTTTTTAACGGATTTTTTTGAACTGTGACATCAGTTTCATTTCCAATGAAAATAAAAATTAAATAAGTTGAATATAATGTAGATCCTTGATTGTAGTTCCATGAGAATAAATAATTTTAGTTTTTTTTTTTCACGGATTATCAGTGGTCAGGGTGGCACAAATCTTTCGACCGCCGCAAAAACTGTTGCTATGCCACTGGTTGATAGTAATGATGATTTTTCTCAGCTTTGAGTTATAAGGGTCTTTTTCTAAAAGTAATGCCTCTGGGTTTTTTATATACGAGGGTTGTTTAAAAAATTATTTTTATGGTAATTTTTTGAACTTATGATGTTGGGAGTGGTACCATTAAAATGAGTAACTTTTTGTGATCTAGAATTTATTTTCCTACAGTCACCACCATTCTCAATGAATGCTAGTAATGAATGGAGCTTTGTCACTCACATCTCTGCTTAAATTCTGAAATCAACTAATTCATTTTTTAACTGTGCTGACATCAATTGCATTGGCTTTGTAAACCTTAAACAGGCACCAGTGGATGTTGATCAGTTCGATCTTTCTTTTTCTTTATAATAAAGATGTGCACAGTGTGTACAAAACAATCAGTGTTCACTGTGGAACTAAATGAGCAGTCCAGAAATTCTTTTACTGGTGTAAAACAAAAGTACATCAAAATGTTGATTGAGATTAATATTTTTGTATTCTTAACTCTTTTAATCCTAAAGAACAGATATAACGGCCCTGGCGACTTAAGACAAAAGAAGATGCATACACAATATTTCAACCTCCACCTTTGAACCCTGACTTAGCAATATTACCCAGTCACTATTACCAAGTAGTCAATATTACCAAGTAGCCATTCTATGAAAGAACCATATTAGAGTCGAAATATCAGTGTGTTATTTTTGCCTTTGGTTTCTGAGGCCGATATATCTACCCCTTGATAGTTGAAAGATTTAATTTTAAAATTGTAGAGAATTTTTGGATTGTTTAGCATTAACCATATTTGATCCTATTGATAATAGTGTGTGTATTAATCTCTGGACCCTGACTTAGCAAAATTACTACTCAATAGAGCCTTTCTACTAGGTCATATTAGGGTTGATATATGAGTGCCTTTTTTGCATTAAGGGTCTAAAGTCTTAGTGTTTCTATTTTTTTTATTTAGATATTGAATTGAGCGAACAACCAGAATACCAATATTTTAAATACTTTGTTGGTTTTAATAATCATTTACCTGACGGTATTACAAGTGATTCAGAGTAAATGGAATAATAACCAAATAACTAACTAAAAACCCAATTTGTGATCAAATTTGTCTACCCTACCCCACCAATTTGTACAAATATTAAAGCAAAGGCACAAACCACAAACAACAATCACGACCACGGGGGAGGCTTTTTTTCTCACTAATAGGTTTTATACAATTTTAGGTTAGTTTCTAGTACTCAGAATTTTTTCAGCTTTAAGTTTTAGAAAAAAATCTGAAAATAATTTTTTATTGTAATTTTCAAAAATGTCGCTATAATTAGAGAAAAAAAAATTGTATATTATTTTCTTAATTGAAGAGATGAAGAAAGATATTTAATTTAAACAAATTTCGCAATGGTAACATTGCGAAATTTGTTTAAATTTTGAGTATCCCGCAAAAAAGTAAATCTGAAAAAAAAATCATAAAGTACTTATTTTAAAACATCTCACAAAAAAAGAAAGAGAATTAGTTCCTCCGTACGTTAATGAAGGTCGTAAAATGTTAACAGTTTTTTGAAATGCAGTAAAAAAAGTTTCAAAGAAAAGAGTTCCAGGTGAAACATAATAAAACTGAATTTGTTAACATTATTTTTATTAAATTGAATTAAAATAAATCCCTAAAATATTAAGAGAGGCTGTAAAGAAAGCTTTCATCGTTGTTGCCGATTGTGTCTGCGCCTGCGCAATGATATTATTTATGGTCGCTTATAAAGATGCTCCAACAAGCTTCGGTTCGGCTTAATAGGAAATAAATAATTACAACCTAACCATTGTATATACAATTTTGGAAACCCTCACAACACCTGTAAGTAATATTTTTAGATTCACATGAAATATTTAATCGCCTTCCCAACCTGTATTTAAGCTGCATGTAATTTTTGAAAGTGACGAATAAGCTACAGAAAATGGCGCAATGCTTTAGATTTCCGTTCCACCATTTTCACTGTCGACCCATCACGTTGTCGTTTTGCAAAATAAATTAGTTTTCTCTGTAAATATTCGCTCTTATCTTGATGTATATAAACAAACAAAAATAAACTTTTTAATTTAAAATCAATAAGATTTTTTATTTATTTATTAAACCTACTAAAAAAATTTCACATAATTATTAAAAGTAATCTTTGTAAGGAAACGGTTTCGTGTTCATTTATGAAGCCGGCAACACTTTTTAAATGTCTTATATTTTATCGACATTTTTCGCCTCTAAAAATTTCAGAAAGGTTTTTTTTCTTTTAATTATTAATTTTAGTGTCCTTCATCACAGAAGATCATGCATTGAAAGACTTATTTCTATCAGTACAATGATAGTTACATTATTTTATCCTAAAAATAATTTTTAATAATCGTAAACACTTTGTGATTATGTTAAATAAAATTTCAATTTTAGCCTAAAATTGTGTAAACAGTTTTTATAAAAATGTCAACAGTAACAACATTGTTTTGTCATGACAGTGCAAGTGCACACACTGTATTTCATTCAATCTGTGATTCTAATTTTTTCCTATTATTAAAATGAACCAAAAACCACACTGTCATACGATGTTTACTCGTGAGACTTTTAAAGAACAGTAGTAGATGATGGTTGTTAGACCGACTGGCGAAGAGTATTTTGATTAGAAAGTATTAATCCTATGAAAGTTATATTGTCAAATTCTACGAAAATAAAAGCACGGTTAGAAAAACAAGCAAAGAATTGTTTAGATTTTAAATTTAGAATGTGTATCCTGAGAGTTTCAGTAACCTAAGCTAAAAAAAAAAAATAATAACTGGGCGTTAAAGAGGGAAAAAAAAGTTATCCCCTTAATGAAATAACTGATGAAAGAAATCTATGAAAAGCCTCAAACACATCCTTTTAAATTTCTAAGCGCAGATGTTGAATCATCTTTATATTATATTAAGAACACTAAATATCAAGGCGATATATATTATTTACTTTGATTTAATTTCATAACTTTAAGTTGCTAACACATATTTTTTTGCCTAATTATGAAACATCTTGTGTTGGTTGATGTTGTTAACTGTTGGATTCGTAAGAATTCCATCAACGTGAATTGATTGATGATGCTGATGCGGTTCTGCCAATCCTTCTTTGGTGCCATCAAAAGGCAGAGTGACAATAAGACTTATCTGACACTCAGCATAGTATTCAGAGACTGCAAGCTCCTCTCCTATCAATTTATATTCTTCCCCCATTCTCTTTCCATTTTTCGGTGGTTCAGTTTTCATGGTCCATTCCATCACTTTTCTGATTATTTCTCAGTAGTTTCATATGTGCTTCTTGCTCTGTAACAGTTTTATTTTTGCCTTGATACCAATTCTTCTTGTAGTCTTGTCATGATTTTTAGGTATGGTTCCTAGGGCTCCTATGATAATTGGTATCTCTTTAGTTTTCATTTTCCAGATCTTCTTTAGCTCCCTGACCAGGTCTTTATTTGCTAATCTTTTCTCATTCTATTTTTAATCTGAGCTGATACAGCAAAGGCCGCTATTTGGCATATTTTTTCCTTGATAATAATCAAGTCCAGTCTTCTTGCTTGGATTGGATTGTCAGTGTAGGTCAATGTCCCATAGGATTTTATGGGTTTACTTTTCTACATGGCCCCAGGTTTCTGCATACCACACCAACCATTTGTTTGAGTGTTCAAGCTTATATTATTCATATAAGTCCCAGTGTATGATTCTCTTAATCCAGTCATGTCTGTTTTTGTACTCATTTTTTACAAGTCTGATGTGTATCCACATATGATATGTGTGACTGTCTCTTCTTTTAGTCTGCATTCGTTTTTTTCTATGTAAACCATCAGGATAAGCACCATTTTTCTGATTCATCTACAAAAATTGAAACAATAAGGTATCATTTTCAGTTCAGCCTAAGCGTAAAAAGTGTATGTGTTAATTAAATACACAATAATCACATGGAAATCCAACAACAAATATTATTGTTGATGGATGTCTATATTCTCTCTAAGTAGTTATAATTAGGGCTGTTACAATATTCTTTTATAGAAGAACAGGCATGTCACATCTCTAGTTTTTAGGCCTGTGACAAGAATATTCTTTAATAAAAGCATATTGTTACAGCCCTAATAATAACTCGAGAATTAAAAGAAATGGTAAAATTGCAGAATAGTCATGTAACATCTAAAATATTATTTAAGAAAAAGCATTTTATCATAGCCCTGGTTATTTCACGTTAGAATAAATTGATATAATCAAGGACACTAACTCAATATTTCTAAAGAGATAACTTTTATAATGAACCTTAGTGTATGTCATGAGCTTCTTTGGGAAATTGGTACACCTACTTTTTCAATTTTAATTCAAACAGGATTTGATATTTTTTGGCATGAACATATACAAGTAATTATATATACATGAAAACTTTCCAAAATTTTATGTTCTCTATCAACAGGCACAAAGCCAGTTTTATGTACTCATTAAATTCCTAGATTCAGTATATCCCTATTATAATCAGTGTCACCCTTCATGAAAACTAAAACTAAATTCTTCTACCAACTACTTCTCAGTGAAAAATATTTTCCATGAAACAATATTTTTTTAAAAAACTATTTTAAATATACACTATGAATAAACTTTAGTTTAAAATATAGAAACATATATCCAAATAAGTTGAATTGGCTATAAATAACCTGCCATAAAACAATCAACCATACTTTTTTTTATTGATAGAGCTTAATTTGCTAAGTTCTGTTAGGATTTAGGGATATTCAAAGATAGATATATTATTGAATGACTGAATAAATATAGGAATGTGCAAAACCTAATCAAAATATCTAAAACAAAAATGACTGATAAAAATATTGTTTTTTTAAAAGCTGTTCAACCTCTCGAGCAAAAAAGTAGTTTGTTGCACAAGACTTTTATTTTAGAGTGCTCATTGGTATAATAAAGGCAATATCAGGTTGTCGTACCGTGTGAGAATTTTGGGAGTGGAAAAAATGTTATTAGTTGTTGATGACACAAAATGCAAAATTTCTACGTTTACTCAGGATGTACAAGGAGTTGAAAGTACTTCTTGTGATCTGAAAGTGAATGCAACAGAACAAATTGATTGCGAACTTTAAATGCTGAATTTGGTTTCTGTCTCAACCATTACTCCATTGTTATTTTTTTCTTTTTTCTAAAGTAAAATTCTAATTATTATAAATGTATAACATCATTTATTAATCTTAAACAATTTTCTGTGTGCATCATGTTGCCAAATGAGTTATCTCCCTTACAGTTTAATTATTTAATAAGGGGAATAACTCTAGTAGAAAATAGTATATTTAAAGTTAACGAATTTTGTTGAACACTTATTTCAATTACTGCAAATTTTGCAGCTTTAGTGGCATTTACTTTTAATAATGAGATTTTGTAATGTTAAGACAATAATTGCTTAAGAAATAATATAGTTACCAAGTTTTTCTCAAGGTTGTGCCAGTCTAAACAAACCGAATAGATTGTCATATTTGTAAAAAATGTTTCATTGCTTTCAAATCCCTTTTCTTGATAAGCATTTTTATACATTTGTTTTTTGTAGAAAAAATTTAGTAGTCACAAACAAGTTATTTAAATGGAAAACATAGATGTAATCATGAACCCATTCTTCAATATAGAAAGCTGAATTTTTAAAATATGCCTTGCACTAAAATGAAATGCATACAATAAATCAGAGAATACATGATCTCTCTCCAAAAAATTGTTCTTGATCTGAATTTATTTTAATACTTTCTGTTACTGAGGGTTATTTTTTTCTTTCTAGGTTTGCCTTGATGAGAAATGGAAGAACATGAATGTAAGTTAATGTTTTGCCTTTTGGATTTGATTCAGATAACTTCTCTTTTAATAATATTTTTTCCATACTAAACTTGACCACACTTCCTCCCAACTTCACCAAAAATTATCTTAATATGGAATTTAAAACATTTAAACTGGAAGAAGTATGTGTGATCTCAGAAATTTTTTTATTGAAAGTTCTTTCTTCAAATTTAAAAAATGAATTATTGTCATCTGGGTACATGTTAATTACTCAATATTCTCTATTTGAGCCACCTTGATCAAAAGTTGCTAAATGAAAAGCCATTTACAGGTTTTAATGAGAATAAATCATTCTTTAATTCAGTATTTGGCATCCAATTGAAAATTCAAAAATCATATTGTTTCTTATTCATAACATATCTAACAACATTTTTAAAAACTAAATTAAAATCTATGACATTCCAGTAACAGCAGGCTCTCATCGCCTTGGTCCATATGATGTAATCTCAGTATCTATAAATTAGATTTACTATTTTGCGATTTTCTCTTATTCTAAAACAACATACTCTGTTTTATCCTTTTTGAAAACATTTCATTTCAAAAATAAATTTCCTTAACTATTATTCTAGATCAGTATTTATATATAAATTTGAAATATGTGGGTAAAAAATTACAAGTAAGAGTAGTTGGAAACTAAAATTAAATATTTAGTGACATTGCCTTAAATGTTAGAACTCTAATACTGAAAGTTCAAAGTCAGTCTTGAATCTTCCAAGATTTGGATTAAATAGTACTTTGTTATGACGATTTACCTATTCATTGGGAAGAAAAATGTTTCCAGCGTGGAATGACAATAAAAGTTTATATCCCATGACAACTTTTTGTTTGTTCATAAACATTGTTAATAGAAAACAATAACATAGCTTATCCAAATTTGTCAGTTCATTATTATTATTAAAATTATTTGTATTTTTATTACACTCATCTTTTTAATGCATTCATAATGTTTCAGTTGATTTTCCCTCTTTTGTCTATCCTGCATATAGAAGTGATTTTTATACACTGGTTATATAAACTTAAGTGACATTCATCTTAAGAATGTAAGTTCAATCTTGACTGTTGGCAGAAATAGCTATGAATACAGAATTCACATACTACCAAGTTAATGCTTATATAAAATGGGAACAGCTTACTCTTTCAGCTTAAGTATAGGTTTCTTGAGTTTGATATGAAGAAATTGAAGTGTACATTGATCAAAATGTGAATAAAACCATGAAAATTTGAGTAATAATTTGAATGAAGATTTTAAGTAGTTCATCTAGGTCTTAAAATTTTTTTTACATCAGTATAGCGTAAGGCTACCATTCCATTTCAATTCACTCTAATGCATATTCATTGCTAGCTTTTATTGGTTTTAACTATTATACAGTTGACCATTAATAGTTTAATTAGGTTAAGAAAATGAGGCTTGTACTTAAAATATTGAATATTAATGGCTTGAAACAAAAATAAGTGTTATTAAAAAGTAGTGTAACATTCAGTCTCTTCTAACTATTACAATTATTTAAGTAGGCATCATGCTGCACCAGAAAGAAAAAAATAGTGATCATACTATATCAGCATTGAATATTCTTTGCAGTAAAAAATTTTTTATTGTATGTTTGTTGATAAATAGGAATCTATTATTTTTATACATTAATTTTGATTTGAAATGCATACAAAAATTAAAAATTTAAGTATTTGTTTGAAAAGACAAAAACTTCATTAAATTTCAGAAATTCGAAGAAAAATTTAATGTTTCCAAATTTGTACTCTACAAGTTAAAACCTGGTTTGCATCATATTTTTTGGTTAATTAGCTAGGTTTTGTATTTAATCGCATATCAACCTTTTCAGTCATTTACTGTCAAGAGTAATAATTTTTTATAAGAATTTGTCATTTTAGAAACATTCATTGAAAACACTAGTTGCATTATTTAATCCATAGCCCTGTAAGTTATCACAGATTAGCTGGTATTTGAACTTCTGTACTAGAATTTCAAAGTCCAATCAATAACCACTCACCCTTATACTAATGCTTTGTGCATTTACATCATGGTTTGACCTTATAAATATTGTTTTTTTAATAGTCCTATTTCATGTGTTCTTTTTGTAGATGCAGAAGTTTTAACAGAGGTTGGTGCCAGTCCTAAGACCTCATCTACTGCTTTAGTTGGCTCAAACACAAACCAGGAAGATGTTCCTCCCATGGATGGTACAGACACTAATACTGGTACCACAACTCTGTTTCTGGATTTGTATCCTGGCTGTGATGTGTGTGGTCGGGATCACTTGACTGAAGAATGTCCAGAGTTAGGACTTAACACTTCTACAGGGGAATTTAAGATTACGTCAAAGTGAGTTGGTTTTTCTTTATAGATTTTTTTTTTCTTAAAAAATGGCTGTTTCTTTACCAGTCAAGTTTTTAACCTATTGATATATTTTTGTCTCAATTTGGAATCTTCTGTTATCATTGTTGAGTTCAGTTTGTTTTTGTTTTATGCCATATCAGCCTGCGTTCGGTTGCACAGTAGTAAATGGTAATATATCATGTAGAGCAGTGGTTTTCAATTTTTTTTTGCCAGCGCTCACTTCACCATTGGATGAAAATGCCAGCAACCCCACCTCTTCTAACGAATGCCTTAACGACAATACATCTAGAAGAATATATATTAGAAGTATAAAGGCACGAATGTCTATTTGCAGCTACTGAGGAACGCTTAATTAAATCACCGTTTTTACAGCCTTTGTACCAATACTAATAGCACATTTTACTGTAATTGCTCTAAGGTACTCCTTCACAATTTCAAAGCCTCCTTCATCCGACTACTTACCACCACCCCCTCAAAGTTCATATCACCCAATAGGGGGAGGTACTGCCCTATTTGATGTAGAGTAATATATAGTATATTGTTAATAGAAGTTTATTATGCATAGTTATGTATTTTAAGTAATGTTTATTGTGTTTAATGATAATGATTAGTAAAGCATAGTATATACTAATGTTTAGTATATAATATTATTGAACATAGTAATGTTTAGCATAATAAAACTGCTGACAAACTATTAAAAAATGCTTTATTTTTCTCTATTTAATTCTGAATCTTTATTTTCTTTTTTCAGAGCTCGTCTAACTTTGCCTTCAAATTTAGTTCTGCTTGAACATATGGACGCATCTCTTACTGTGGTCACTCAACAGGTCATTCCAAGTAAAACCCAATTTGGTCCATTTGAGGCCAGAAGAACAACTGAAAATCTTGATGCCGAAAATGTCTTCAATCTTAAGGTAGGCATTGGTTAGATTCATACCTCTGCAAAGATTTGTAAAAAATCCCAATAAGTAACTGGTATTTGTTTTAATTTTTAAATCGTATTTAAGTTGAAAATTATTTGTAATATTCAACGCCAGATTCAATAATTTTCTTAAAAGAACTTTTTAAGATTTATCATTATTCTAAATCTGACAAGATTCAGTGCCCTTGTAACATGGTTGTGAACTTTTTAAAGAAGTTATTAGAGAAGGCATGAGAATGGTTATAACAATGTCAGATAGATGCTTTAAAATAATTACATTGTGGAAATCTCTAGTTTTCCTGTTCCATAGCTACTGTGTGATCCATTAATAACTCAATACCCTCATAGCACAATTACTGACTGATTGTATTTCAAATACCAAAAATAATACAAGACTTGTTTTCTGACTTGGTATTACATAGAACATTTGTACGATTCCACCACATAATATTCCTTCCTTATAAGTGGTATTATGTATTATTTTCAGATTCTTGCTAAAGATGGAACAACAATTAGCTTGGATACATCAAATGAGAACAACTGTAATTGGATGTGTTTGGTGCAATGTGCTGAAAATGAAGAAGAACAAAATTGTATTGCTTATCAAATGGGCACAAACATATTTTACAGCACAATAAAAAACATTCTCCAAGGAGAACAACTCAAAGTTTGGTATGCTTCGTATTATGCTAAGAAACTAGGACAACCAGTAAAACCTACCAAAAACTATAAAGGTATGATTCATGCAGCTTTTTCTCATTTTTTATGGTAAAAATGACATTTATTCATAAATGTGAAATTCATTTTTATGTTAATTAAGAAAATTAAATTTAAAAAAAAAACAAAATTGAATATTTAAAATGTTTTCAAAACCCTGGCCATAGAATTGCAAAGAAAAATAAATAACAAAAGGTTTATTTTGTTGGTGTTTCATACACCAAAGTTAATATTGTTTGTGTATTATTGTTAAGCATAGATATGAAATAATTAGCCCTAAGTGACTCTCACCTTGCTAATCATTAATATCCATTTATTAAAGATTATTCTTTACTTTACTTGACTAATTTGCAATTTTACAATAACTTTTAATTCTCTTGTTATTAGTACAACTGTGGCAATATGTTTTTATTAAACAATATTCTTGTCATGGCCCTAATACCTAGGGATGTGGCAAGCATGTTCTTAAATCAAAGCATATTCTCACAAACCTAGTAATCATCACATTTGAGTTCCTAATTCCATTCACTATTGGTCTCAACATGCTTCATATTCATTTGCTGATAAATTCTCATTCACAACTTGAAAGCATTATGAGAAGGTTCACTTGGGGCAGTGGATAGGCAGTCAGACTTTGGAATCATAATATACAAATTCAAATCCCAGTTGTTCCGTTTACGTTCACATTTGGATGAATACTCTTTAGAAAAGTATGAATCCCCATATTTCTTCCAGCTATGGATCAATAAGTGCATACAATGTTATTTCAAAAAGTGTGTGGACAAAAGAATGTTTATAGAAAATGATTGTTATCGGCATTAAATAAATTTAAAAAGGTTGATATGCCATCAAAACACAAATAAACAATTGAAAATGTTGAAATCAAAACAAAAATTTGAAAATATTTTTTCCCAAAATTGAACGAACAAACTTAGACTGGATTTTACATGTTTGAATAACCAATCCAGTTCATAAAGTTCATTATTCATATTTGTGATCGGTGTTTATCTGTATCTTATTATGTAAGCATTTCTTTGATTATATGTCATTGAATTTTTGGGTTTCTTTCATTGCTCTCTGAAAACAAACAAAAACAAAAATACTTAAACTTATTGATTTTTTTTTTTCAATTGCAGTAATGTTGTCTGCTGAACAAAGTAAAAGCCAGGATATTGACTCCGGCATCCCAATTCTACAGCACCTAACGACCGCAGAGCCAACCGTCAATGCAGATGAGGCTCCTCTCACAGCAATGTCTGAAAAAATGTACCGCCATCGGATTCTGTCTCTTATCCGTGGAGAGGAAGTGAAGGAGTACAAATGCAGTCGATGCAATGAAACCTTTGATAACCAAGTTGATCTGGCCAAACATTTACGAGCTCACCTTGTGCCCAACTGTTCAACTCGCACAAGCAAAGTACGGATACGTAAGTCCCGTTTCCACTGTACAATATGCAACATTGGGTTTGTAAACAAGAGCAACTGGCAGCGGCATACTAGACGACACAAGGGCCAGGTGCTCCGGTGTCTCAAGTGTGGTCACCGTACATACCGATTGGATGTGATGTGGAACCATTTATTGTCAAAACATGACAAGGAGAAGATCCAATCAGCAGACCAAAAAAGTGAACTGTTTGAATATGAAGATCAAGTACCGGATGAAAGCGAAGCCCAATCTCTGAATCAAGATCTTTTGGAAGAGGAGGAGGGGCCAGAAGAGGGAGAACGTGAGGACGGTGAGAAGAAAGGAGCAGATCATGACTATATTGAGGTAGGTCAGACTGCCGCTGGTTTACCAACCACTTGCCTTGAAGAAGGAGCTACACCTATCTCTTCAAATGATATTTCTCGTGATAAAACTGGCTTCGATCCTTCCCTGCCAAAGGAAGACTCTCCAGGTGCTGTGTGTGATCTTGATGTCGCGGCCAGAAATGATCAGATGCTGATCCAGACAGAAAAAGGTCTCGGAGATGAGAACAGACACGCTGTTGTTCATGGTGCCCCCCAAGGCACTGTGGAAAAGCCAGACATCACAAAAATTGCTCTGATGGAAGCAAAAATCACTTTGGAAGATGGTGAGCTTGATTTCAAGGAAAAAGACGAGATAAACGAGGCTGGCGTCTCTGAAAACTTTGAGGGATTTTCTGAGGCGTATATTAAAGAAAGTGGAATCGGCGAATTCATCCATACCAGAGGTAACACTAACCTCGTTGAAAATATTCAAGTACCTTCGAGCACAACGGCGGTTCAGATTGTCCAGGTCTCCAAGAGCCAGTCACACGAAAGAATTCCTGAAATCTACGATACCATCATAAAAGCCCCAATGGAAGAGTCTGAAAAACAAATTCTCGCTGCGGGAGCCAAGTGTGATAATTATCTGGTGAGAGCTGTTGAAGGGATCGAAATGTCTGAATCAATACAGGCCACAAACGTTGTGTGTCACAAGATCGACGGCAATGCGGTCATAGGTCAATCAGATGAAACTTTTGAGAGAAATACGCTCACTGAGGATTCAGTTATCGCAGGAACTATTATAAAGAGTATGCCATCGACACAACCTACTGAGGGTTACATAGTCGAAGAGTCAGTCATCACTGGAGATATGATTAGTCAGCAAGGCTTGGTTGTCAGCGAAAGTATAGTGACTAGCGAGGCTATTACTCCAACTATAGTCAGCCAAGCTGTTCTTCAAGAGAATATAATGTGCTCGACAGCAGATGAGGTTACTTCTACGCCAGCCTTTCATGTGGGAACACTGGATGAGTGTCCTGTTATTAATACTGAGACTAAATGTATAGAAGGAGACCCCGGAAATTTAATTTCTGTTGAAGTAGCAAAAAGTAAAGAATTGGTGTCTGCAGAAAATGCTGAATGCATAGAAGTATCAACGACATGTGATCAACAGGAAGTAGT
Source organism: Idiosepius hallami (assembly GCA_034780655.1). NCBI lineage: Eukaryota > Metazoa > Mollusca > Cephalopoda > Idiosepiidae > Idiosepius > Idiosepius hallami. The sequence goes on from JAUZSX010017544.1 coordinate 17,718, forward strand.
CGAGAATAAGAATGTTACAATATCGAATCAAGATCAACCAAACAAACTAATTGAGTTTGTGGATTATGTTGCAGACGTCATCCGTCAGAATGAGGAAACTGAAGCACAGAATCAAACTGAAGAATCCTGTGCGACCGAAAAAAATGCAGATGCCACTACCGTGGTCGCTTGTAGTGCTGACAACATTCTTGAAAGTGTCAAAGAGCCTATTGAAAAAAGTATCGAAGAACAAGAATCAGGAGAGACCAAAGAAGTCATTCCCGATGTCCCTCAAGACAAAGAACCAATCCCCGATTCACAGCCAGAGAATAAAGAACCAGAACAGCAAGAAGCAAACGAAGCAGACCCTAACAAGCATCAGGTCAAGGAAACTGACCCCATAGAGAGTAACGAATCAGGTGAAGCTGAAAGTGAAGAGGAACCAAAAAAACGCAGACCTGGTCGACCCCGCAAACGAACTCGACTAGGTATCCTTGTTGGAAAAAAACTTAACACAAGTGCCGATGTCGATAAAGCAACTGAACCTATGAAGAAAAAAAGTAAAGAGTCTCCCCAGTGTCTGCCTGTCTCTAGCCCTCCAGTGATGGTCGTGAGTCCTCCACGAGTATTGCCCAGCCGTCGACTCAAAGGTATTCGAACAACTGGGAATAAAGCAGTAGAATCAGAAGAGGAAAAGAATAAAATAGTGCCAAAACCTGAAGTCTCAAAACCCAAAAAGCTTGTAACAGAATCTCTAAAACCAGGCTTGGGTCGACGTCGAGGTAGGCCACCCAAATTTTTCAAATTGCACTCTACTTCTTCATCGGCAAGTGCTGACAATGCAAGTGATGCCTCTTCCCTGCAATCAGCCACAAAAAGCTCTTCTTTGTCTCCGGGGCTGAAGACAAAATCCAACAGTCAGACACGTACGGTTGTCAGCGCTCACGTTAAACGAAAACTCGACCTAGAGGGGGCAATATCGAACACAAGCGGGAAATCCTCGTCGAAGAACGACGAGCCTACGAAAGGGAATGAAGATTCGGGAGAAGTGCAAGAAAAAGGAGAGGTCGAGGAGAAGAAAGATATGAAGGAGGACGAGGAGGAGGAGGAGGACGACGATGAAGGGAAGAGTTTGGATGAAAGTGAGGATTTGGTGAATGACAGTGAAGAAGAGATGGAGCTCAACGATGACAGCAACCCGGAGGAAGATGACAAGAACAAAGATGTCGACATGCTTATTGATAAAACAGAGGACGGACTCTTGTACGCATGTTGCATTTGCGGAAAGAAATTCACAAATATCAAATACCTCAAGCTACACGCCCCTGCTCATACGGACAGGTTCCGTTGTGAAATGTGCGGGAAGCGTTTCACTCGCAAAGAATCGTTGATGAAACATCGCTGCGATAAAAGCTACTGTTCAACGATTTTAGAAACGGGGGACAGTGAGAAAGTCAACTTTACGTGCGGTGAATGCGGCAAGACTTTCACCAGACCCGAATATGCCAAGCGGCATTTTGCCATGCACACAGATATTTGGAAATGCGAAAAGTGTGGTCGGCAGTTCTCGCGGCGCCACCTGTTGGCCAGTCACGTGTGCAATGGCAATGATGAAGAGGGTAAAAACTCTCAGCACCAGTGCGATATATGCGAGCAGAGCTTTCGTACTGTCAAATATCTCTACAGGCATTTAGCAATGCATACGGATATTTTCAAATGCGATCAGTGCGGACGGTGTTTTTCCCGGAAGGATTCAATGCAGAAGCACATCTTGCGTTGTGATCCCAAACGAGCGGCGGCCGAAAACATCCACTCGTGTCCTAAGTGCAGTCGGACGTTCTCCACAAAGCTGGGTTTGGAAAACCACTTGCTACACTGCTTTATGTTAGAGTGTTATAAGTGTAATCAGTCGTTTTCTCTCAGGCAAGATTTAAAAGATCATGTGTGTACACCCAGGATGGAAGAAGTAGACAAGAACAAAGTGAAAAGAATGATCTGCCAAGTGTGTAACAAGACTTTTGCCAACCTACGATATTTACATCAACATGAAGCAACCCACAAGGGTACGTTTCAGTGTGATATTTGTATGAAAGGTTTCAGTCGAAATGAAGAACTCAACTGGCACAGACGACTGTGCATAGGAGAAAGCGCAATAAATCGAGACGGGTTTGTAGCCTGTAATAAATGTGATAGCAAATTTGAGGATGCGAAGGACTATAGGGAGCACTACCAACGTCACACGCACCCATTTGATTGCTTGCAATGCGGGAAACTTTTTGTCAAGCGTGGCACCCTGAAGACGCATTCCTGCCATCCTTTGCAGGAGGAGGTTGAGGCACGGTGCGAAATCTGCTACAAGACATTCCGGTCGGAGAAATACCTGATCCGCCATCAAATCATCCATGGTGAACCGCAGTTTGAGTGTGAAGTGTGTCACAAAAAGTTTTACCGGAAGGACTACTTAAATGACCACAGCTGTCTGCTACCAGATGGCACCCTAGTCAGAGTTGTACGCCGTCAGAATCAGGTTTTCATTCGTGATAACCTGATTTGTCACCTGTGTGGGAAATCCTTTGTCAGTGTCAGCAACCTGAACAAGCATCTGAAATGTCATGGTGAAAAGACTTGTGAATGCAACATCTGTGGAAAGCGTTTTCATTATATTACTTATCTGAAAGAGCACAAGGCAGCCGTGCACGAGAACAAGTACCAGCACCAGTGCGCCGAATGCGGCAAAATCGTAAAAACCAAGACGAGCCTTGTGTCGCACATGAAACAGTTTCATTCCGACGTGCCTCCAAAGTACGCATGCAAAACCTGCGGCAAAGTGTTTAGACAAAAGGGCAACATGAAGACGCACATGTTCTCGCACTCACAGGAGAAGCTTTTTGCATGTACATACTGTGGCAAGAAGTTTAAATATCCGGACCAGTTGAATCGGCATCGGCTTGAACACACAATGACAAACAAACTGCAGTGCGAACATTGCGAAAAGAAATTTGTCAAAGGCTACGAGCTGCGCAAACACATTCAGATTTTTCATAGCGGTTTGGTGTACATGTGCGACAGTTGCAATGCCAAGTGCGGTCATCGACACACGCTGATCAGACACTACAAACGCAAGCACCCAGACAAAGTATACCTTTTGCGCGACCCCAGCTTCCTGGGGAGTCTGCTCCATCATGTCGAGCCTAATGAGAAGGATCTTGTGAAATCCGAACCCGATCAAGCAGCCAAGAACGAGGAGACCATCATAACTCTTGGTGCAGACACGAGCTTGGCTGTAGCAGCAGCTGAAGGCCTACTCCCGCAAATGGCAGCTGAAGCGCTTCATAGTCTCTCCAGCACAATGTTCACGACCCAGAGTGGGGATAATATCCAAGTGCCTGAAATGCATCCGGCAATAGTTGAAGAAGACGGTTCGCATACAGTGGTTATTCTGCAGTTTGTGAACCAGGGGGAGGAAGGTGAGGAGGAAACCGTGATATGTCGACAAGAAGTGGCTACCCAACAAGTAACAGAGGAGGAGGAGGAGGGTCTCTAGAAAAAGAGAACAACCAGGGTGAAAGAGAAGGGGACGATGGGAACAGATAATGTAAAGAGAGAAACAGAGTGATGGAGGAAGAAACTTTAATAAAAGAAATAGGTAAAGAAAAAATCAAACAGATAACAGTATGCATGCATGTGTCTTATTTATTTATATATATATATATATGTATATATATATATATATATATATATATATTAGTTAAGTGTAGTCACGTAGTCAACAGCATTTGGCGACTGTCAGTTTCTTGCCTGTTGACTCCGTGTCTACACTTAACTAATATACACGCTTTATCACTGATGTTGAGCACTCTAGCTATAGATTTAA
>JAUZSX010017654.1:0-21570 GCA_034780655.1 Idiosepius hallami
ATCACTACGTTTCGACCGGGTGAACCTTCGGTCTTCATCGGGTGGGGATGGAATTGTGTTCATGTTTTTTAATTTTTGATGTTTGTATTGTTAGGTTCACCCGGTCAAAATGTAGTGATTTAAAAAAATATAAAAATAAAGATGAGGACAATTGTCCGAAAAATTCCTCTAAAAATGTTCATCATACCTCATTTCAAGGATTTCGAAAAACAACATAATCTGAGTTAAAGATATTCGGGTTCTTACTTCTGTTATGAGACAATCTCGGTGGAATTTGTGTTCACAAGGAAAAACATAAAATGCTTGTGTCATCAAAGGAAATTTACAAATATAACATTTGTCTTGAGCTTTAACAAATGCAAACCTGAAAGAAGAAAATATAAAAATATTTGTGTTAAAGAAATTTATGAAAATAAAAATAGGGATGAACTATCTTAAACCTTAGAACCCTGATTTAGCAGAATGACTAACTAGTCACTTAGATAAGTTCTATTAGATGACTATATTAGGCAAAAAACATTGGTGTGTCTTTTTTTTTTAACCTTAGGTCACGAGGGCCAATATATCAGCCTTTTAGGGTTGAAAGAGTTTAGATTTCTATTTTTATTTTATGCAATAGGTTAATAATCAATTCTTCTAGCTTCTGTGAATTACTTCTGTATTGTATTCCATTTATCTAATATAATTATAATTAATATAATTATATCTAATAAAGAAATTACAATGAATAGTTTTTAATCAAAATCTAATAGATTTGATGAATAAGATTCACACAAAAATAACTTGTGAGGATTTTTTTAAAAAGTCGGATGATTGTGAATAAAAACAAAGAAATGAAAAAAAAGTAACTTGCTTGTTTCGAAAACTCTGAATTTCTTTTCTAATTTCTTCAGCACTTTTTGTGGCACGATCCATCTCTTCTTTAAGTGAATCAATATGTTCATTATATTTTTCCAGAGAAGCAATAATTGCATCCTAAAATAATGAGTAAAAATTTTTAAAAAGGCTTAAATGATGTGTTATAAGGTTTTAAAAAAAAATGATTTTATCTATTTTTTTTATTTTATTTTTATTTATTTTTTATTTTTTTTATAATTTTAACTTTATAAATTTATTCCAGTTAATAAATGTATGAACTAAAAATTCATACCATTTTTTTATTGAAATTAACCTATTTACTTAGATTTAATTTTATGTAAGTAAACTTCTATGATTAAAAGCAAAAACACATTATTAAGTTGAAAGAAATTAAATCTTTTTATTTAAAATTATTTCAAACATAAATCTTATAATAAAAAATTGACCATGTGTATGTCTGTCTACCAAATTACTCTACCAGCTTTTGGTTTAGAGACTTAAAATTTGATTTACAGAGCATTCCGACCTGTAAACCAAATTTGATTTAATTTTGAGGCTAAAAAATTAGCTGCTAAAAGGTCAAACTGAAAAAAAAAAATAGATTGCAAGTTCGTAAAGTTCGTTCTGTTGGGGCTACATGGGTCATTTGGGTTGTCAATAAAACTGCATTTTACTAAAATGATTTTTGGCTTTCAAAAAATTACAGCATTCATAGAAAAAAAAATCTTGGAATTACAATGAGCACAAAAGGAGCATCCAAGCAAGGCCAGGCAATACTGCCTGTATTTTTTGTTGTTGCCATTGTGCTATGCAAATTTTGGTCTTCTGAATAATTTGATGTTTGCATTTGTGTTCTTTTTGATTTTTTTTTTTTTTTGTAATTTCAAATTTTGACCACTTGAAAACCAATTATAAAGTGTTCCTGAGGTCTAAAGATGCCATATATCAAGTTTCAAGTCTTTAGACCCCAAATTGGCAGAGTAGCTTGGTAGAGACTGTAACGGTTCAATCTTTCAACTTTGACCCCTTAGCAGCTTGGTTTTGGAGTCAAAACCAATCAAAAGAAATATTTCTCCATGTCTTGATACTCCATATATGAAATTTCAAGTCTATGGATTAAAAATTGGTAAAGTAGTTTGGTAGACCATCTCATTTTTATACATCTACAGATATCATATTTACTTGGTAGAGCACCAAACCAAGTTTGGCACAAGGCCATTTTTACATGCTCTATATACCTGGGATTTTTTAATTTAGTGTTACCCTTCACCTAGATGAGTTGCTCTCCCGAGTTAACGAGCCCCATCTGCCTGAGGCAGCTAAAGTGTGTGTAATGGTTTTGACTGGGATTTGAACTCGCATAATACGATCCAGAACCCAAGCTTTTACCAATGCTCCACTGTCGCTGCCCAAAATAGTAAATATGTGTAAAAATAAATTCACAAATAACTTTTTTTTATTTAGGAATATGTATAATAAAAAACAAACAACCAAAACAAAAATTGATATTTAGTAATGTTATGCATTTCAAGTTAAGTGAGCTTAAAAAAAATGTGCTACATTGTCTCCATTATTTTTGTCATATGACATCCAAATATATAATTTACTGCCTTATCATAGACATAACAATCTTCTACCTGACACCAAAATCTACTACTTACCACCAATGAATAGTAACAACCCTCTTCTTAAACATTTGATACCACAGAACTTGTTAATGGCATAAACATCCCATTTAATTTTCTAACTCCTGAATTTATAATTTATTATCCAACAACATAATGGATTCCAACTTTACTTACAAGTGCATGAAACTCCAAAGCTACTATTTAATGGTAGAGATGGTCCAAGGGAAGTCGACTTGGGACAATGGATAGACAGTCGGACTTTGGAATTATAATAGAAGAGTTCAAATCCTAGTTGTTCCGTTTATGTTCATATTTAGGTTAATACACTTGGTTAAGGTATGAATCACCGTATTTCCTCCAGATATGGGTTAAATAGTGCACATTTTGTTATTCAAAAAACTATGTATGGACAAAAAAAACATTTATCAGAAAATGATTGTTCTCAGCATTAAATGATCTTAAAAAAAAGAAAATGATATACTATAAAACTAAACAAGCAAATAGGCAAACATTAGATTATTCAAACTTCCCATCTCAATATCATAAAAAACCTACAATTTACATTATGTCCAGGATTAAATGTTTAACACTGGCTTCATTTCTTTGTTTTATTTTTTATAATAATATATATGAATATACATGAATTGTTGAAAACATTACATTATAAACTACACTGTGCATTACATTTTTTGTGTATGTACATTTAATTGTCTTGGATATCAATTTTTTACACAGATAATTTATCCATTACGGACAAAAGATAAACTCTACTATTTGGTATTGTAGGGATATCAGTCGTACACAGAATATTTGTTAATAGCACAAAACAAATATCATTAAAATCCTCTTTCCAGTAAGATAAACATGATGGAAGAGCTGCGTGCATGAATTTAATCAGCAACTCTTTATTCTAGACACCAGTTTTGGGACCATGCCAATCCAAATTATATGATTACACCTGCAACAAAAATATCCTGAAAGTGCTTAATTTGCTGATTTATCTCAATCCAACTAAAAAAATAAAAAAAAATAAAGATGCCATGTTTAGTTAATAATTCTCATTTAAGCTGTTTTGTATTTCTGATAAATTGATGAATGCTTCTTGTTCCCGGGACAATGGATCTATTTTTAAATCTCCTCGTGAGGCTCTTCCTTGCTTCTACAACTTTCTTTTTTTTAACTAAATACAGATTTCATACTTTACATTGTTGGGAAGTCCAGTTAGGGTAATGGATAGCCAGTGGCACTTCCAAATCATAGCATATGAGTTCAAAATCCCAGTCGTTTCATCTACATTCACATATGGACTAATACTTTTGGGAAAGGTATAAATGCCCACATTCCCTCCAGCTATGGATTAAATAGTACAAATTGTGCTATTCAAAAAAACTGTATGTACAAAAAGAACATGATGGGGGTTACTTTTAAGAGTCTTACACCATTTGCAACTTTAGTACTTTAATATGCAAGTTTAGTCATCTAATGATTTTTCATCTAAAGAAAATTTAACCAAAACTATTTACTTAGATTTTTCATGACAAAAATTTAAAGAAAGGAAAAGAAACATAACTAAGAAAGTAGAGGTTTATGTAATTAAAAACCGGAAAGTTTATTATATAATTAATAACTGATTAAAAAATTTTAAATGATTCAATGGTTCTTAAAATTTTAGTGAATTTTTTTAAAAAAAAGACTATGCTAAAAAATAAAGTTACTTTCGTTTGTTTTTTTTGCCCTATGTAGACATTTGAAAAAAATCATCAATGAATGAGAAACAGAATGAGACCCAAAATACTTTTTTTTTTTTTTTAAGTGAAAAAATGAATACAAAGATAGTTTTAAAATAACTTCTTTTTTGGATAAATGTTTAGTAGAAGCAATTTGAAATTTACTATTTTAAATAGGTTTTATTAACTGTTTTGTTCATTAACAATTTATCTCTTCACATCTTGCTTAGTGAAATACACTCACTTCTATTGCCCCTCCCCATTCCCACCAAATAACACCGATCCACTCTGACACACACACCTGATTGTTATTTTTAAATTAGGGTTTTTTCAGCTGATGGGTCTGGGAATCAGACTTTTATGCCATCTTCCTCTCTCTTTTTTGTTTCTATGGAAACCCCAATATTCCTACTAGACCAAAAATGTTTTCTATCAAAGAATAAAATCCTTTCATCTTAAAAAAAAAAAATGGGGGGTCAAAATAATAATAATAATATTTTTAACTAGCAGCAATTATCTGGTTATCCAATTATCAATTATTCTAATATTTATTCGATTTTTAGTGAAAAGGTCATGTAAAAGAAAACATTTTTAACCAACATTGCTTTGTATAAAACGATTTTTTTTAATTCTCTATATCCGTACCCTTTGGTGCTAGCCAATATGTACCCTTTGGTGCTAGCGAATATGTATAAGTACCCATACATATATACACACATACATTATACATATCGGCACCTAAGAGTTTAATTATCAAACAATACTCGGTATTTATTTATTTTAATTTTTTTTTAGATTATTTTTGCCTAAAAAACTCTGCGCATATCAGTTTCCTGTTGGTGAAATTCCATTCGAATCAGTTTCTATCAGATGGATGTCTAAGACAAAGGCAAAGTGATCCTCCAAATAATTATTGGAAAAAGAAAAAAAAAGCTTATCTGATTTTTAATACAAATAGACATTAAATCAGATCTTATTTCCAATGAAAAAAGATTTTTTTTAAATCCTAATTTTGGTCATTTCATTCTGAAATGCAGTCCAAAAGTCAGTGGATAAAGATATTGGAGTCTCTACATTTCAGTGTGAGAATTGTAAGAAGATAGCAGTTTCAACTCATACCCTTGCTGGCCAGAGCTTTACTTGGTCAACAACCTGGTGTGATTAAAAACAACCATGAAAGGCAGTGATTACTGGGATTATGCTTACTAGACTCAGCATTTCTATCCAAGGTTGTGGTTAATCACCTGAAGACGGCCAAAGTTGGCTGAAACGTGATGAGAAATAGCAAAAACTGCCAAGATGAGGAAAAAAGTCAGCAATAAAAAAAAAAATAAAGAAATGATTTTATTCATTGAATAACCTTCAAACTAGATACAGATCTTATGAAAAAGTGCCTAGTCAACTCTACCTGTTTTTTTTTTTGTTTTTTTTTTTAATATTGGGAAAAAGTTAAAATTCTTTTATAAAAATCCAGATTATCCAGAGAGATCCTTACACTCACTTTTAGGCCAGCACTGTCAGGAAAAATAAAATTCCTGAAAGCTATGGGTCAAATAGTGCACTGTTTGTCTAATGAACCCTCAATAAACAAAAGACCTTTTGTATAAAATAACTGTTTCCATACTTAAAATTATTGTAAAATGCCTATGACCCTTCAAACCCTAAAGGGTCAATATATCAGCCCCGACGATTTAAGGCAAAAGAAGACAAACCGATATTTTTACCCTAACATGGTTCTTTAATAGAATGGCCGTTAGTAGTAATTTAGCAAAGTCAGGGTCAAAAATAGAATATTTAAAATGGTTTTGTTGTATAGCAATGAGCGCGTGTGTGAGGGGAAGCTCGTTGTTTGTGTTGCTATTTATTTATGTTAGTAAGTTTTGTCGTGTGGATAGGTCATAGGATTCATTGTTCGAGATTGAGTTCTAAGCAAGCACGTGGTGTTGGTTGCGTCGGTCAGAGGGGAGAGACATTTACTGACTGCTATGTTAGATGCTGGCTTTTCGATGGCGAAACTCAAACTTCTTTTGCTGGTTCAAATCTTGTGGTGAGAAATCCCCCTCTGCTGTCAATGAGTCTACGTAAAAGAAAAGATGTTGTAAACGCTCCCATTGAAACCCTGTTTGAGTAGTTACTACTGTACTTTTTTTTCATTATGGAAATAATAAAAAAGCATATCTTTTTCTTTTATAGTATATTTAAAAATATATTTATAGTCTTCTTTTCCAGACTTAAACATGCACTTCATTAATATTAATGTTACCTGTTTAACTTCTCAAGTATGGTGGTGCTAAATGGAACACTAAAAATGGTGGGTTATTTATTTTCTCTCTAAGAAAATAAGATTCCAGCAATCTGTACTTTGCCACACCCATCAAATGCCAGTCTTTGGTTCATTTTTTTTTCTCTTTGACTATTATTTGAAAATGCTTAGTATTTGAAGACCAGGCTTAAAACATGGAAGTTTTTTTATAAATTGCATTAAGTGAATTTTTAGATAAAATCCTTTTTTAACTACTTTTATTTCATTATTAGAAATATTGTTGCTTTGTTACTTTTTTGTGCTCATTTTGATCTGTTTTATTTTTTTTGTAATTTAAAATATTTTCTTGCTTTCTTTCTAAGAAAACTGCAATAATTTTTTAAAGCCAAAAAATATTTTAGTAAACAGCAGTTATATTGATTGCACAATTGACCCAATGTAGCCCCCGACACAGCAGATATCAGAAGCACACAACTATCCAACTTTTCAAGTTTGACCCCTTAACAGCTATTTTTCTGCAGGAAGTGGACAAAGTTTTGTAGGCTTATGAAAAGAAACATTATTGAACATTCTTGGTGTAGCCAAAATTGTTAAAGCCAAAATAGAAATTAGGGTTTGTGTCTTTGTTTAATAACATAGACCTAGAATCTTTTATTATTGATATACAGTACATTATGCAATACGCAACTCTTGTTGTTAATGACTGTTTTTCTATGCATGAACAGTTGTGAATAACCCTGCGTGCGACTTAAGTGAACAACCATCTGCCATGTACAAACAGGTTTCTTTTTTTTTTCTTTTTTTTTTGGTAGTAGGGATGGTTGTTTAATTTGATCCCTAATAATATTTAAACTATTTGAACTGTAGTCATTAAATAAAGATGATTATTTTTTTGATAAAAATTAATGAGAATAGCAGTAGAATATTAAGGAGAAGGTAAAAAATTTATGGAAAGAAAGAATAAGGAACATTTTAGATATCCATTTTTTTCTAACTGTTGTCCTTATCTGTGTATACAAAAATATGAGATTTGGCCAATTCTCTGGCCTTCCTCAAGTGTTTTAACCATGTTCCATCAAACATTACACAGAGTAGTGCATTGGGCAGCAAATTTTTTTTTCTGCTTCCATAGCATACTTGTTTTACAAGAAAGTTGCTAGCCCTATGCTCAACCCCCAAACTTGAGGACCTTTTGTTGGCTTGGCAAATCAATGTTGCCTTTCACCTAGATGAATTACTCTCCCGAGTTTAATGAACCCCAATCTGCTCTAGTTGAGTAAAGGTTTGACGCCATGGTTTTGACTAGGATTTGAACTCGTGTAATACGTTTCCATAATCCGAGCATTTAGCAATGCCTGTATTAACCATGGCCAAGTAGGAATGTTGTGTCTTGGAAATGTATTCCCTGTAATTACTGCTTTGGCATAGGATACACACACACATATATATATATATATATATATATATATATATATATATATATACACACACACATCTTTAGACAATGCTCACCTCAAACTTTAGAGATTCTACGCCTCAATCTGCTGTGCCACGGGCCTCCCAAAAATAGCTTTTTTCATTATAAAGTCTCATCTCAAAGGATTAAAACATTTTTTTTAGATAGGCCAGAAAAGGAAGGATTTACAAACATGAATGAAGAGATAAACTTGTTAATCCTTTTGACCCTAAGGCAAAAGAAGACACACCAAGATTTTGATCCTAATATGTTCCCCTTATATAACAGCTCTGAGTAACTACTTGGTAATTTTAATAAGTTAGGGTTCAAAGGATTAAAGGAGCAAGACATGAAATATCACATTATACAATAATGTGAACAAAATGTCCAGCCTAGAAAAATAGCCAGGAACAGTCTTTTAAAGATCAGAAACATACTGTTAGATGAAAGTGGATAAAATAGCGACTTGTCTATAAAGGATTGGTAAAAATACACCAAAATAGGTATTTTACTGAGAATCAGTGCAATACTTACTCCTAGATGAGTTACTCTCCAGAGTTTACGAGCCCCATGTGCCCAAGACAGCTGAGAGTGAATGTAAAAGTTTTGATTAGGATTTGAATCTGTGGAAAACAATTCCAGAGTTAAAACTTTTAGCACTGCTACTCTCATTGAATTAAGATAACTGTTGATTTTTTTTTTGTGGGGGGGTTGTTTTGTAAAACTTTTTGTTTGTATTCAAAGGAATGAATTTGGACATTGAGTAAGCACTACTGATGTCATTCAGTTAATTTCAATCATCTTTGTTTTGTTTTCGTTTTAGGCTAAGACTTGGATCAGCCGATGTTGTACATTGTATGATAAAACAAATAATTCCCCAGCCAAACTCCAGATCACAGATGAAGCCAACCCAAGTGCAGAGTTGAAGACCTTGATTCTTGAAAATGTTTGTGTTGTCCAGAAGAAAGTGTCGAAGTCAAAGAACTTTAAAATTGAAATTCATTGGCGGAAAGAGAAATTCTCTTTTGCCGTAGACAGTGAACATGAAGCCAACAGCTGGATTGACCATTTGAACGACGTTGCCTCATTTGATAATAAGACATGCCCAAAAATCTCTGTGGAAAACTTGTCCACTTCAAGCTCAATGAGCGAGACTGATACTGAGATATTTGTGAATAATTTGGATTATCAGTCGATTGACAGTGAGTCCATGCCTTTTGTTTTTTATTATTTGTACATTTTAAAAATTTGTTTAAAACCTATCAGCTCGCTTTTGGATTTTGTGAAAGAACTATTCTGCTATCTTTGAATCAAAGAATTCTTGACATGTTTCCTTAAACTTTTGAGACAACCTAATAGCCTATAAAGGATTTTCCATTTTTAATGAAATCTTTCAATTAAAAATATTAGTTATATTGGCAATGGCAAATTCATTCATTTTAAGAGTAATTATTCAGTCTTATTTTCATTGTTATATGCACAACATTTTGGCTAACATACCCTTAGGGCTTCATCAAGTATAGCTCGAATTAAAAAACCTATGTTGAATGCAGTAGCCTTCTCAGAAATGCATTTGATCCACAAGGATAGAATGTCACTAACTTGTTTATTTCACCTTAACATGGGAATTAACTGATTAAAAAGTTGACAGTTAAAATACTACAACGCATAGGATCTTAGCAGAATTATAATTAGAAAAAAAAAAAGTATTTGAATATTATGCAGATTATGATCCTGTTTCTGACTTTTTTCCTTTAGCTTTATAAAGATTTTTCTGTTCATGCTCAGTATGAAAAGTGCACTCTTGATGTTTTTTGAGTTGTGAAAATGATAGAATTAACATTGTGAATTAATCAAATACAAAGATGTGGACTATCCTCTGTAAAGTAAATATACAAATTATCATTTCTTATCAAATTATTATAATATGATATATATATTTCTTATCTTATTATTATAAAGATTCTAAAAAACATTAAATTTAACAAATGCGGACCATAACCTGCATAATAAAAATTAGAATTATCAAGCCTCATCACAAAGTATTAGAAACAAATGAATATGAATTTGTTTTAACTTTTTCTTTTGTTTCTTTTATTTTAGTGTGGACCTATGATGTGGAGATGCATAATACTGAAGCGTCTGTACGATGCCAGCTTTCGGGCAATTATCGTCTGCAACTGACCAAGCAAGGCTTTTTTCTTCTCACTGTTAAAGAACGAAGAGTTCTCTATCAGTGGCCTTACCATTTCATCCGACGGTATGGCAAAAGCCAGAACACATTTACTATTCAAGCTGGTCGTAAATGTGAATCAGGAGAAGGAAGCTTTTGTTTTGGAACAAAACCAGGCGAAAGTCTTGAAATCTTTCAAAAAGTCAATCAACTTACGCTCCAGTTAAAAGCAAGTCAAACCGAACTTGCCTCAGAAAACCCCTCTCAACTCCAGCTTGCTGCTAAGCCTAACAGAACATCTGAGCCTAAGAAGGTACTGCCCAGCCCTCCTGCAGATCTAACAAATCAATCTCCTCTTCCGATAGACAATAATATATGGGCTAAAAAAGTCCTACCTTTCCAAATGGAACTGCAACACAAATTATCGTCTCATGTGGACAAATACTCAAATGTGAATATTAGCTCACTGCCAAGTCCAGACGTGGTGCAACCAAAAGTTCCCCCTGTGACAAAGCCCCCACATATGTACAATGACTTGCATGCAAGGTCTGGAAAAATGTCTAACCCTTCCACAAACCCCAATATTGACGGCAGTTCATATTCTTTACTCGAGGTAAATAATAATGGTCATGGATCTCGTACACAAGCACCAAGCCAGAGCGTGGAAGATGACTATGATCGTCTAGACTTTAACATTATAGACACTCCTTTTCAAGAGAGGCAGAAAAACTTTAAGCCTTATGTTTATGATTCTGTAACGATAAAAAATCAAGAAGAAAATGTCTACGAGGAAGCAACGCCCTTTACTCAGGCAAAGGGGAATAATGCCAGTGGTAGAAAATTACTTCCACTTCCAATAGTTATCACTCAAAAACCATTTATGGAGCCTGCAACGATCGATGATGGATATCGATGACAGGTTTTTTTTAAGAAGATAAACAGACGAGGGCCAGAAATTTTGATAATCTTTTTTATATATATAAATGAAAAAAAAAAAAAAATTTTTTTTTAAATACATATATACTGCTATCATTCAGAAGAATAAAGTATAATCAATACTTTGTAACAGGGCAACTCATTAAAATAATTGGGTGTACATTATGATTAATTATAATGGAATGGAATCAAAGTATATTTATATCTATTTAATAGATATATATAATATATATAGGATGAATAAATATTTTAAAATAATTTTATAAAATAAGTTTTTTCCCATTTTTCTATCATCATAAATATATAAAACACCTTACAACTTTAGTTTGTGACTTTCTGCTCATAGAAATCAATACATTATCATTTGATCTTACTGTTGTGAAATAAAACACTAATGGTGGGTTAATTATTTTATAGAGTGAAATCAAGGCATCCAATATGGACAAAATAAGACAAATCAATAGTACTCTGTTTTGGTCATTTAACTTTGAAGTTTAGTCTTTATTTTTTTGTACATATTTTATTTTTGTTTTGTAACAGTAAATGAAACAAAAATGTAATTACTTTTTCTGTCAAAAAATTGAATTTTTATTGTAACGAAAAAAAAGTTGACATAATTTTTAAAATTCAACAAATTAATTTTAATCTGAGCAAGAAATAAGATATAACCGTGTATGTGCTTGTGTTTATATTTATATACATGTGTGCGTATATATTTATATATATATACACATGTGTTTGTGTGTTGTAATTCTAATTTTAAATAGAACTTTGTAAGTTCATTTTCAATTGACTCCAAAATGGCAGGACTAATTTTCCTCAAAATTCATACAGTAGTTCTTTATGCTTGGAAGTGTTTTTTGATAGACACTGTTTAGGAATACAATAGGTATCGTTAATCAAAGAAAAAAAAAATCAAGTTTTAGAAGGACTGGTCCAATTTAAATGAAATTTTACACTCTTACAGTCCAGCATTGAAAAATTTCATATACGAGGTATTCAGACACGTGAAACAAATAATTTTCAGTTGGAAAAATATTTGGTAAGGGATCAAATCCAGCCCCAGAGCTGGGTATATATATTATTCTAAATAAGGTTGCTTAAAATTATAGTAAGAGTGCTCAATATCAGTGATAGAGCGTGTATATTAGTTAAGTGTAGACATGGAGCCAACGGGAGTCGACAACTGCCAGTTTCTCGCTTATGCGTTCGTCCTGATGAACGCATATATTGAAACATATATATTTGAAAATATAAAAAACATTTTAATTTAAATTACTCTCGAGGCCTTTAGACCAACATCTCGTCAAAAGAAAAATCATTTGTAAAACTAAGAAAACTGGAATAATAAAAAGAAAGAGAAAGCCAAGGGACATATACACTAAAGAAAAAAAAAAATAAATTGGCATATAGTTTATTTTATTTAAAAAAAATAAAAAGTTAAATGAATTGTCGATGGTAGACATGTGTAAATTATAATGATGTAGGGGAGGAGGGAAAAATAAAATAAATGACGTAATGAGAAAAAAAAGAAAAATCCTCAAGCAATTTGAGAGATTTAATAAAGTCTCTCTGCCAGCATTAAGAAGGCTCTTAAGAGATTGACAAATTCTAAACTGCAAATGACTTTTTTTCCAATTATTTCTTAAAGATAGTTTGACTTACATCAGAGTAATGTTGTTTATGCCTTCAATTTCCAGTGTCTGTGACAGACTTTTGTTCCCTGTCTATGCCCATATTTTTTAAGTTATGCCATTCAAATGTCCTATGGACATAGATTGTTAGTTAAACCAGGTCAACACATACTTTTTACGCCTCAAGGTCACTTTGTGCCTTTCCCACCAATAAACAATCCAATTTTTTTCAGCCCAAAATATACCAAAACGACATTTGGTCTTCCTGAAAACTCACACACTGGTATAAAAAAAGACAGTTAATGACCTATTGTTGAGATGCACTGGATGGTTTGAAAGTTATGGTTGTCAAAATACTTCCTTTGGTTGAAGTGTTTTTATTGATTTTGACCACTTATGAATCTTTTTTTTTTCTTATGAGAATCTGCGTGTTAATAGACATTTCTTCAGTGCTCATTTTATTATATCAATCATAACATTCACTTGAAAAACGCTGTTGTATCAAAAATGGTGAAATTTATTTTTGGTCATACTTATAATTTACTAAGTTGCACAAGTAACATAAACTGCCATTTTTATAGATGAGAATGTGTTAGGCACATTTTGGTCAATAAGTAAACAACTAAAGTGACTGTAGAATTGTGAAGAGAAGCACTTGGTTTAATAATTTTGGGGGAAGAGTGTAATATATGTATTAATTTCTTGCTGTTGACTGTTGTTCTTATCTTCAGTGTTATTGTTTCACCACATTTCAGCCAACTCATCCTTCAGGAGATTAACAATGACATGAAATAGGAATGCTAAGTCTTGTAACTCCATATATCCCTAGTAATTACTGCCTTCCATAGTTGTCTGTTGCACTAGGTTTTAGCCAACTAAGCTTCTGGCCTGTTTAGGTAGGAATTGAAATTTCTATCCTCAAACCATATCCACCTATTATGACAAACAACAGTCAGTATTTAGGATATACTGCTACAACAATCAGCATTCCTATTCAGAATCATGATTATTTACCTGAAGAAAGCCAGAGGAGGAGTTGACTGAAACAACTATGAAGATAAAGAATAGTCTGCAAGAAACTGATGCATACATTTAAAAGCCTCATCATAAAAAAATAAAGCTTGGGATATGTTGAAATGGAAACTAGATCCCAAATGTGCCAGCCACTTTCACTCGGCATACTGGATTTTCCTTTAGTTGAAAACTCATTGGACCTTGCCTTTAGCTAAATGGCAGCAGTATTCATCTAGAGAAGCGTACCAGAAATCACTGAGAGTTACAATAGTGAAATGAATGACGATTGAAAAAGTATTCCAAGACAACCATGTAAAAGCAGGCAATGCATGAAATAATTCTAAACTGTTGTGTCTCTTATTTTTTTTCCATGTGTACAAGGGAAGTAACTCGTACGAACAATTTGCCAGAATAAAAACTTCCCTCTAAATGAATGTTAATCATAAAAGGGATGTATAAAAAATATTCTTTTAGAAAAGACAACAGTATAACGGAATATATTAGAGGTTTCCAGTATTTTGAATGAAAAATAAAATAGTGTATGCAAATTAAAAAGTAAGATCAGAGACAAAAGAAAGTATTAAGCTTTATTTACAAAAATATTAAGATGTCCCTACTTCATCTTCATTAAGTAACATATTTGGGATACCATTTTTTATGGGGAAATTCCGTCCAGTCTCAGGACATATGAGGTTACCTTCTTCAACTTCAATCTATAAAAAAGAAAAGTATTTTCATTAATAATTATGTAAATTTTACTTACAAAAAGTACCAATGCTTCAAAAGGTGTATTTGTGTGCATGTAAACACACATCAAGAAAAACTAGAAATTTCAAAATATAAAAAATATCTCTTGTGCATAGTAAACACCCTTAAAGTAACAAATACAGTGATACAAAAGAAGATCTTTGCTAAGAATATTGTTCTAACAAATATATGAAATTTTAATAAAGAAATGATTTGAAAACCAACAAAATTTTATGTAGCCATTTCTTGTTTCGGCCAACTCATTCTTTGACCTCCATCAGGTGATTAATAGATTATGTAGCCTCATCATAAAGAATCCCGCCCACCACAAAAATAAAAATACAAAAGATTTTTTCACAATAAATTCTTCCATATCTTTGTATGTGTAGAAAAAAAAATCGAACAAAATATAATGAATAATGAGGAAAACGATTGAAAAAAAATGTAAACATGCAATAAAAGATTATAAGATGTTAAAAAAATAATCTAACATTTCTTGAATGATGATAACACATCAATGGAGGGATTTTATCAAAATCTTAAGTAAAAAAATCCCTTTTTTTTAAACCATAGCAACATAAAAAATCTATTTTCTTATCAATTGAAATTTTCATTTTAAATATAAAAACTGAAAAAAGTTTGTCTTTTTTACTTAAAAAAATAAACTATTTCAAAAAAAATTAATCCAGCTTGTGTTTTGTAATATCAAAAGAGGAAAGGATAAAATTGATCTTAAAATGCTGAATTGGTAAAAATCATAAAATTACAAGAAAGTTCACAGTACAATTTCAACCCAAAGATTCCAAGATTGACAACAGTTGAAGAAAGCCACACAACACATCAATTGAAACATGTATGTACAAAGAACCTAAATAATAATAAACTCTTCTATTTACTGCAGCACCAAGACTTCCCCTTTTAATTTCCTACTTCCAACCATTTAAACAGTAAAGCATAACAATGATGATGATGATTTTAACTTACTTCTAGAAGTGCATGATGAGCCAGCTTTAGAAACTCTTCATTACTCTCATAGTTTTCAGCCAATTCTTTTGGAAGGTTTTCACCATGTCCAATCTACAAATAGAAATGACAATTTGGATACAAAATATTCAGCAGAAATATTTGCCATCAAACACAATAAGATTTACATCGCGGTAAAGAAATACATATTTAGGTATAGATTTATGCCCTGTCAGTCTGTGTGATGTTTTTTTCTGTTCTTACACAACAATTTGGACAAGTAAGGTAACAAATGAAAGCACATAACTTATGAATTGTTCAGATTATTTTTTTTAGGATCTCCTTCAGAAATGTTTTTAAATATAAGGATTTTAAATTCACTACTTAAAAACATTGAAACAAGAAACTTACAATGGCTAAAGACACTAAACTTATACACTATTTTCAACACTTTTTTGATATTTAAATGAAAAATTATTATACACAAAGTTTCTATTCATTCATTTATTTTCTAGGTATTTATACTTCAAAATTATTTAAAAATAACTTAAACTGCATAGTAAAAAAAACAAAAAACTTTTTAATCTAAAATTGTATTATATGCATTTTCAGTTAAGGCTTGTTAATTTCCACAAGCTAATACTGTATATCATAACGATTCTGCAATGTTCTGCGAAATGTTGCATGATGTTCTGGGATTTTTATTGCAAGTATTCACAAAAAATTGCCTTTTATCTTTAATATAAAAAAGCTAATGCACAATTTACAACAATCTGGTTGCATTGGTGCCACTTGTCTTAAAAACAGATTATTTTGTAGAATCTATATAAGTGAATGAAAGTTATTTTTCAAAATAATATTCGATAAAAACTAATTGAAAATGATCAACGAACTCAAAGTAGAAGTAAATCAATTTTTTTAAATAGTTATCTATCATCAATCAATTAGTCACGTTTTTATTCAATTTTTTTTAAAAAGATTTTATCTAACCAACAATATCTTGTACCTGATTGCCTAATTTTTCATAAACAATGCTGTTTTTTTTTATCTACAAAATCATGCTGTTTTGTTTTGAATTTTAGCAATCTGGAACAAAATAACTAAAAAATAAACTAAATTGTAAAATAAATGAAAAGATTCACATTTTTTATTTTTCAGAAGCAAAATTAAAATTTAAAAAATTAATTTTAGAAAATGTCAATAGATTTTTTTTTAATTGAAAGATTCATCAAGTGAAAAAATTAGAAACCCATGTTTTATAATGTGTCATTATTTGGTTAATTAGTTTATTTTATTTTAGTAATTCAAAGAAAAAGCATTTAATATAGAAATGGAATATAAAAAAAAAAGTCTACCTCATTAGCAGCAGCAAACAATGTAGGCCATTCAATTCGAGGAATCATCCGAGCAATAAACTCTTGATTGAAATCAGTCTCTTTTACTTCCACTTTTGTTGCCTAAAATGAAAATAGCTTGTAATTTTTATGAAATGCATTGCTTTTTGGACAGTTTATTTTTAAAGCATATACCTGATGATGAATATTTATATAAAATATATCCTTAACCCTTTCGACCCTAAAGGGCCGATAAATCGGCCTTAGTAACCAAAGGCAAAAAATAGACACACTGACATTTCGACCCTAATATGTTTTTTTAATAGAACGTCTCTGAGTGACTAACTGAGTAATATTGCAAAGTCAGGATCTAAAGGTGTGGTTGAAATATTGTTGTGTATAAGTCTTCTTTTGCCTTAAGTTGCCAGGGACAATATATCGGTTCTTTAGGGTTTAAAGGGTTAAACATTTTTCAACTTGTTAAAGTAATGAATTTTTTGAAACAGCAATGGAAAAGAGAGAATTTATCTATTATAAAACCAAAAGTAAAACTTTATTTTAGCAGCTACTACAAATATTAGGAACTAGAATGCCTGTGAATAACAGCATATGTTAGTAAAAAAAAAAACCAAAAAACAGTAAATTTATGTAAAAGGAAAGAAATAAGTATAATAAATACAAATAATAACATCTGAACAGCTTAACATAAAAATAAGAAAATGAATTAAAAAAAAAAAAAAATCTAATATCTCTAGTGCACTGCAGTGCCCAATGAAAAAGTTCCAAGCTTGTCAACTCATGAATTCTGCACTCAATGATTTTAAACAGATTATATTTCTTACATTATGACGACAATTTTTCTTGTAATACTACAGCCCTGTTAGCCTTAGACCTTTAAGATAAAGATAATAAAAGCAATCTTAGGGTTTTGGGTTCGATTCCTATTTAATCTTTACAATGTGACATGAGACATACAAATTAAAAAAATACATTATTTCGGAATCTTTGGGATGAGGCTTGAAGATTTGTGTTATTATTATTCGGACTTTAAACGTTAAACGTTGTGAAAAAAGCGATAAGGATGAGGACAAATAAAAAAATACACTTAGGCATTATTTTTGGTCTAATCGGGCCGTGTTTTGATTATATTTTTTAACCTAATATAAACAGATTGGTCGATTCCAATTTATACAGAGGGTTAATTTAACCCAACCAATCAGTAAGCAGAATGAAGATAATCTCATCTATAAAACAATCAATTGTTTCCCTGCTGCTACTACTGATTGGATTTAATATATAACCTAATATTATGGGATTATAAGAAAGCTATACATTTTGAATAATTTACCATTGGATTTGTTTTTCCAAAGGGTTGCCCCTTTATACCAACGACAATGGCTTCTCTCGGTGTCACTTGCTAAAGTCGTAACAATAATAAATCAATATTGCTAGTAATTTTCGAGTGTCTCTCATTTAGTGAGGAAAGGGGGATAACTCTAACACATTACTTCCCTTGTGCAAGTAATATATGGAAAGTTTTAATGCATTCATTTCTTTTCTATTCGAATATTTTCTTTAAAATTCTATTTTGCATGTTTTTAAATGTCTCTTGAGAAATATATCTAAATATATAAACCATTTTACAACTTATAATCTTATTTCCAATTTTGCGGGTGCACAAAATAAAATTGATAATGAGAAGTGTCATAAAGGCCTTCTTCTTCCTCCCTCCCTCACTTGGGTGTTTTATCATTTTTTAAAATGAAATTTTAAAAATTACCTAGCACAGGAAACTATTTACTTCTGGTGGGTTTCGTGTATTTTGAAAGAATATGTCTGCCAACCGTTTTCGTTGCAAATTAATAATTTCAAATTATTAGCTAGTTTTATTTTCACCCCTCCCCCGCCATCCGAATGATTTGTGACAAAAATCTTTAACGGATTCTTACAAAACGTATCGAAATCTACCAGAAATTAACCCTTTAAACCCTAAAGAACCGATATCGCAGCAGCCCAGGCCCTCCCTGGCAACCTTAGGCAAAGGAAGACATTAGATATTAGGGTTGAAATGTCGGTGTGTCTATTTTTGCCAAATGTCACTAAGGCCGATATGACCCTTTTCTTTCGTCATTGAAGAATAAGTAGTGTCTTGTTTTCTTTATTGTCTCCGCACGCGCACACCAACAACACAACGCTGCCTAACCCGAAATTTGATTATAGAAAAAAAAGTTAATATTTCCTGCTTGAACGATTAATTTACGACTGATACGACAATAGGCCCCAAAGTATCTTTCTTTCGCTGTGACGAATGATCAACTCGTCAAATAATAATACTTAGTTCCTTAGTAAATTGTTTCTAGTAAAAACAATAAAGAAAGAAACTAAAACTAATGAGAGTTTAATTTTACTTTGAAAATTAAGACAACAATGATTAATAATAGTTTGCAGTTAAATTTTGTTTAATTGAATAATTTTGATATTTTTTCAACTGAAAGCAAATTTTCTTATGTAAGAAATTTGTTTCAACTTGAAAAATATAAAATAGTTTAGTGATTTAATCCTAACATTTTCCTTTTCTTCATAAAGTGATGTAAAAAAGTTTGAGGTTTTATAAAGCCAGCAACCTCTATTATTATAAAATGAATTCCTTATTCCGTAAAGTGAAGGAAAGTTCTATCAAAATCGGATTATTCCTTTTTTATATATATTAAAAGGCGAAAATCTAGCAATAAAATAATATTACTTTTGTTCGTTTTCTAAAACCATATTTTCAGAAAATTCTACCCTTTTTCTGTCAAAAGGAGATGGTGAAAAAGGAAGCAAATATTTTGTTTCACGCTTACTTTTTGTTTGTGCTGTTTTCCAATCTATTCATCACCGTTTTGTGTGTGTTTTTGATTGTTGATTTAAATGGTTTTAATAGAGACTCATCCGATTCCTCAAAGTGTATGTCAACAAAAGTGAAGGAAGTGTGTTGCTTAATATCATGTGCAATTTTAAAAATTATAAGAAAAAGATAAATAGTCGAAGAAACATAAAAATAAAGACAAAAATGTTATTGGAACATGTCATTTTTAAAGTTGAAATAATTTAAACTTTTTTCGGAACTGGAAAAAAGTTTGTTTTCGCAAGTCCGAGACTGCAGTTCAGTTCAGTGCAACTAACTCAACTCAACCAGGTGCAAACTCGTCTATCTTTCAATTGATTTAAGAGCATTTTACTTTAACGTCATTGAATATTAAAAGGGAAAAAACAAAGTTTACCTTTATCCCAAGAGGGTATCCTTTCGTAACACCCTTAATAATAGAAGAAGTAAGCATGTTATGGGTTAAAAGTTTCATGATGAAAAAATCCAAACACGTGCGAGGAAATAGAAATTGAGAAGAAAAGCTAGCAATTGATTTTCAACAAAATTTTCGAATTAACTGCTGAGTTGTTGCCCTTCCTCCTCTACTTTTAATGGCATGTAAAACACAGAAACTGAGTGAGCCTATCCTTCCTATTTTTGTTATATTTTATTTTTGATTATAAATAAATAAAATTGTCCTAAAATAAATGTTAAATTACGACTCAGTTCAGATTTATTTGGTTCGTACTCTAGCTTTGGTTTCTTAACTAATTGATCGAAATATCCGTTCTTCTGACTGTAAATAACAAACACCTCTCCATTTATTGCAATAGCACGGTTTCATGCAACATAAAAAAGGGCATTTCATCGGGTTTGACGAAGGAAGATAGACTGGCAATTTTTAAAAATCCATAATGGTGGGAGAATTTTTGGTTAATACTTGGTTCTTGGACTCAAATCAATAACCAGTAGAAGTTCAGTCACATCCAGACCAAAATGTTAATTCCATACAGTTGTTAAATTAAACTAGTGAAAAAAAATAATGACAACAACCTTTAGTACTTTGGTGGAAAAAAGTAATATTGCCTTGTGAAAATGGAATAAGTTAATTAAAATGTTCAATATCACACTTCTTTCTGTTGCATAGTAATTACTTTTCTCACATCTTTGTTGAAATTTAAGTCTTATTCCAGATTGTGTGGTCCAGAAAATTAAAGTAATTTTTAACTTTCTGTAATGGTTTATATAGTTTTCTCAGTTTAGCTTAGAATAAATCTTATTTTAAACTTTTAAGTTTATTATTAAGCTCATTTTGTTCTTTTAATATGCATAGAATAAAAAGTAAAAATTAATTCAATGATGGAGTTTGGCAAATGGCTAAATGTTTGTACTTAAAAATTGTATGTAATACACAAGTTTAAATCCCTACTGAACCATCACATTCATTTTTCATTGCCCTGATTGATTGTTTGGTTGATAGATAATTTTTGGGTAGGTAGATGATTAGTTGAGTGGTAAATGATTGGTTGGTTAGTTAAAACCCACCCTCATCTTAATATGTGCCCTACTTTTATAGAAATCAGGTAATTTTGGGCCCATAGCTTATCTCACAGTAGTTTTTACAGACTACTTCAGAAGATTTACATAAAAAATATTTTTAAAAATTAACAGTGTGCCGATTTGGTGCTGTATATGGACAGAAAAGCTCTATTCACTGAAGAAGGTCAAAGGATTAATAGGCTGAATCATTGTAAATTTTTCAAATCTAAAGATGAAGTCTTTAGTCTGCATAATAAATCTACAGATTGAATCAGTTTTTATTCAATCTTTATTTCATTCATTGTTTTTTGGGTTTTGTTCAGATCTTTTTTTCCTTATTGCAATTGTATGAATAAAAATTGGTTTTACCAATTTTTTATTCAATCTTTATTTCATTCATTGTTTTTTGGGTTTTGTTCAGATCTTTTTTTCCTTATTGCAATTGTATGA
>JAUZSX010017873.1:0-21557 GCA_034780655.1 Idiosepius hallami
CAGCTTATCTTAAAGGAAATGCTGGAAATGTCCTTCATTGGCAGCAGCTTTTTGGGCACTGTTTTTACAGAGTGGCCCAAAACTTACATTGCACTAGGGGTATATATGAATTTAAATAAACAGTAAATTTTATTATATAATTTTAGACAATAAAATTTTACTAATAAAAACATTTTATCTATTTACAGTATTATAGATAATCATAACGGGAAATGCTGGAAATGTCCTCTCTAGGCATTAAGACATTATTTTCTACTGCTCAGCAACTTTCTGGACACCCTGTATATCATTAAATGTTGATAAATGAAACTTACAAATATTTTTTATAGTTTTGTAAAAAAATACACATGAACAGTCAAAAGAATCTGAATATTCGATTGTCAAGGACTTGGTAATGGAATGTATTCAAATAACTTCATAAATAAACAATTTTTTTTTCATCCCCTTTTCATTCATATTGAGATGATAAGGATGGTGATTCTATGTAGAATCACAAGCTTTATCATTCTAGCCCGCAGTCTGTGTCCTCATAGCAAATTGGTTTTCTTTAAACGAAGATTTTATCAAGAGGACAAAACCAGATGAAGAAAAAAAAATAGAAAAGGAAAAAAAAAAATTCCAACAGAATTGAACATTTCATAACGGCAACTCAATGACAAATATAGAGAAATCAGAAAACATAAACACCATAAAAATCATCATCAACAATAACATTGATATTGTCTGAATTGAAAGGAAGTTTCAGCCACTTTATTATTTTTTTTTTTTCAATAGCTTTTTTTATGTTTTGCCTTTTCATTAAAGATTTTTTGATAGCAAATATGGCGATAATATGACTTGGGGAAAAAAAAGAGAAAAATTTAGAAATATAGCATAGTTTCAGGTGCAGCTGGTGTCATGGTATTGAGGTATTCTCAATAGATACTGTGCCGTCAAAACAAAGTCTATTCTGAGCAAAAAATCTGTTGAGCTTAGTGCCATTTTTCTAAGTGACAAAAGGGGAGAGGTTTTTTAAAAAGTGGGTTTTTAAAAAAATAAGTATATTTTAATCTATGTATTAATTTCTTGTGGGCTCTTGTCCCAACCTTCATAGTTGTTTCACTTATTTTGGTCAAATTATTGTAAAAGATTAAAAAAAAATGAAAGTTGTGAATATTTTTGAAAGAAATTGAGTGTGTTTTAATCTTATTAGAGTGTGTCAGTAGAGCTGAGCGACTAAACATCTAAAAAAAAAAAATTCCCTGCATGCAACTCTTTAAAATTTAAATGAATGACAGTGACAAGGGCTGCTGACTCCATGTTCTATCTTATCTACTATATACATATATATATATATGTGTGTATATATATATATATTCGATATGAGTGCAAAAGTATTTGTGCATTCTATAATCTAATGACGATTTCATTTCTATGGAACTGAAATTACAAAAATACCAAATATAACAATGGTGACCTTGGCGTGATTTGAACACACAACCTAAAACATATTTCACAAAATATATCATGTCAGTGAACTAAAAGAAATAACAATAGAGCTTGCAAAAACTCTTTACAAAGTTCTTCCAAGGCTTAAATACAGTTTCATGTCACATATTCAGCCTCTTGCTCTCTCTTTAACTATGTGAACCCAAAAAGAATGGTTCACTAAGTAAGAAGTATTGGTTCATTAAGTACTGAACAAAAATCGTCAGACCTGGCTGATAGATTACAAGGTAATCACCAAGATTTTTTTTTTTTTTCAATCTTTTCATTCCATTCAAAACTTTGTTTTTTTTTTAAGGAAGAGACAAAATAAATGGGTTATTAGTTCTTGGATTCTTTTTTTTTATGCTTAACTTTACTTCAGGTATTTAACACAAGTTAATAGCAATTGTCCCTAAACATAGATTAAGCCACAAGCATGGAATTTCTCACAATAATAATTATTAATCTATCTCTATCTTATTCTCTGTAAATCATGTGTATTTCCTTAATTGCAAGTCAATATTTTTTCAAATTTTGAAATTGAAACACAGAGAAGTGAAATTTGGTTAACTGGAAAAGCATAACAAGGTGTCTAATATCCAGGATTTTTGTGGAATTTGAACAAATATTTAAAAAGTTAAGCTAATTTTTCTTAAAAATATTGGCCTTCATTGGAGCAATACACAGGGTTTACACACAATAACAAATTGTGTTTAAAATTCAGGAATGATAAAGAGTGGTCACAACTGATAATTCAAAAAATAAAATAAAAAAATAAACAAGCAAGCAAATGAATAAATGAATATCCAAAGGCACTTTCTAATTAGCAAATAATGTTTGTTGAAAAGGTTATTTAATGAAGAATAATCAAAACAAAGGTTAGAAAGTGAAGGCTTTATAACTTCAACAATATTAGGCACGAAAAAAGAAACTACTTTAATTTATCTCTTAGAATAATTTTCAAGTATTTTTTAAAGGTTGAGACTTATCAATTAATACTCATAGGTATGGAATAGGATGTATACTTGGTCAAGCACCAAATCAGGTTAAGGCACAAGTACAACCTTTTGGTATCAAGTTTAAATACATATAGATTATTATTATTAAGAATTTTTCCAAAAGCAAATAAATGAAGAGCACTAAGTACTACATAAGGAAGTAGTAGTCAGTTGTTTCATTCTCATTAGGAATTTTCAGGAGCATACAACTCCTAACATCTTAGACATACACCCACATATAAATAATCCAAAAATTTGGCAGCAAGTTATTATTCCAATAAAGCAAGTATTTTTAATGCAAGAGATGAGCTGATAGAATTAATATCTTTGTTCTTTATTGGAGCAGTTTTGGTCCTTGTTGGCCATCTTAACTAGATTAAGTTTTAGCAACTTATATTAATCTGCTTGGCTGAACACCAAACTCAGTTAAGGCACAAGACCAGTTTTAAGTGCTCATAAATTTCCCGGACTTTTTTGGGATCAGTATTATCCATCACTTTGACAAGTCATTCTTCTAGAGTTGACGGGTCTCATCCACCCAGGTTTTTGGAATTAGTGTTATCCTTACATTTAGAGGAGTTATTCTCTAGGGTTAATTAGCTTCATCTACCCAAGAAAGCTGACAATGAAAAGGAATGGCTTTTACAGGGATTTGAAATTGTATAAACAATTTTAGAGTCCAAGCTTTTACCACTTCTTCAGCTTCACTGCCTCACACTTATAAGCATGGAATATAACATCATCAGGTAATCAATTTCAAGCAAGAGGTTGTAAATAAATGTGGACAAAAGAAGCCCTTGCATAGAGAAATGTTTTAGGTCATAAATTAAGTATTAATTCCCATGCACTATCAATAATTAACTCATTCAACGAGTAATACATCACTTTAAACCACTTAATCCTAAGCAAAATATATTTTGTTAAAAGTTTACTGATAAAACAGTTTTTTTTAACCTTGATTGAATATTCTGATTAGTGTTTGCTTTCAAAACAGAGAACAAAGACAATGAATAACCTAGAAAATAATAATGGCAAAACAATAGAGAAAGGATAATTAAGTGGATGCTCCTTTGTCACAGTTCATACCTCCAAGGAATATTAGATTGAACCTTATATTTCATTCATGGCAGAGGACTATTTTTGTTCTACTGCGTTAGCTGTTGATGGAATGAAAGTCTCTAATGGAAATATTTTACAAGGCAAATGTTTTTGACATAGCATCTTGCAAGTGATTGATGTTTTTATTGACTTTTTTAAGTAAGGGTTATCTGAAGAGATTAAAAAATCCAATGCTGACCTTCTCGGATAAAAGTTTTCATGCTTTGTGGATTGAATTAAAGATTTGGTTTCATTTTATATATTTTTTGTCCAAAATTTGGAGATTAGGCTTGATTAATAGTTTTAGAGTTTGTGAATTAATGGCTACATATTTATAGTTATTTACATCATAAGAAAGCTTGATGGCATAAGTGTTAAAATTAAAAAGTACTTATTCTCATTAATTTTTTTTAAATGCAGGACAAGTTAGCTGACTAAACCCAGTTTTATTACGGTAATCTTATAGACAAGCACATTTGTATACAAAAAAAAAAAAATTACTTTTTCAAAAATGAAAATCATTTATAGAGACAGCTTCATTTTGTCAATGTATTCTTAATAAGGAAAGAGGGTTAATTCAGGATCATATCCAAGACAAATGTAGTTTAAAATCCTACCTAAGATGCAGATGCTGTTAAATATTGTACCAGAGATTGGGGTGCAGTTTAAGATGCTACCTACAATGAAACATCTTAACAACTGCATTTTTTTTATTTACAGAATATTAAAGAATAAGAAAAATTGTTATGGTGAGATGTGTAATCACCTCCGGAACATTTTACATAAGGGACTGTATCATTGGTTAACAGATCTATTAGAACAGAGACGCTTCCTGAACTCAACTTGATAAACACTGCACATTGACTCTGCGTAAATACATTAATAAACTTCCTTTCTTTATTTAAACCTACAATAAATATTTATTTATTTCCTTCATGGAATACTATCCCTAGATTATCCTTATATTATCTCAACCGCAGGATATATCATAAAACTTAGAAATTTATTTGTAGATATTATTTGAAAAAAAAAAATGGAAAAAAAAAATTTTTTTAGATGAATTATCCAAATAGAGCAAATAAAAATTCAATTGGAATTTAATAAAACAATGGATGGAGTTTTAAAGAAATAAAAATTAATTTTCAATGCTATATTTTTTCTTCCTGACCCGTTTCCACAAATGATTTTAAGGAAAGAAAAAAGAAGGTTTTAAATTAGAATATTTTTTGTTGTATAGAAGAAGGTTAAAGCTAATCAGTCATGACAAGAAGATTTGAAAATGATATGACAAAACTCAACCATTTAATCAGTTTTTGGCTGAGGGATGGAAATGTCCATGCCTGTGAGGCAAGTATTAAAGAGAGTCTGCAAGATAAAACAAATAAGGAAATTTATCTGATTAAAGTGGTGAATAGTAGAAGTCTCTCAAATGTTTACAATAGCAGAAGGAGAGAGAGAGAGATACAGAGAGAGAGGGGGGGTTGTGTTGTGGTTCCATCATAGGTTCTTTCATTTTTGCCAATAGCTTTATATCTAAAAGCTTACAAATCCTTCGAGATTGAGAGGTTCAATGCTCAGAGCTATGTTAGCTTTGTTGGTGGCTGGCGGAATATGGTGAGAAAGGAAGGAAGTGAGTTGGGAGAGGATTGAGAAAAAAGGAAGAAAAAAGGAAAAAGAAAAACGAAAAAGAAAGAAAGAAAAGTAAGGAAGAAAAAAGAAAAGGCCAGAGAGACAGAAAAAAGAGAGAAAAACAAAAAAAAGAAAGAAAAAAGATGGAAAGAAATAAAAAGAAAGATGGAAAGAAATAAGAAAGATGGAAAGAAAGACAGAAAGAAAGAAAATAAAAGAAAGAAAATGAAATAAAAAAGAAGGAAAGAAAGGAGAAAGAATGAAAGAAAGTCTTATCAGCGAATTTTCTGAGAAGCCAAAATGACTGTATGCGTATGTGTGGGGAAATAATCCCCACCCTCTTCTTCGATAACGGCCCTCCCCCAAAAAAAAAAGATATTTACGAAAGAATAGAAATAAGAAAAAAAAAAAAATTACAATGCAAGAAAAGAAAAAAAACAAACAAGTTTTAAAGAAATTTTTCGAGAAATCATCAGGTTTTTGTATCCTTGTGTAAAATGAATTATGTTGAAATGAGATAATTGTGGGTTTTCCCTATAAGAGAGGGGACCCCCCAAAAAAAAAAGAAGAAAAATGAATGAGACCGAATTGGAATAAAAACCAAGAGACTCCTTTCTATAGCAGGGATCAAGAAAGTAGAAGACAGTATGGGTATGTTTGAGATTCAGTGTTTAAATGAATATAAATGAGAGTGTAAAAAAAATGTATATGGATAAAATAGAACTTAAATGTGTGTGCGTTAGTGAATAGATCCAATTTAGAAGAAATTAAGAATTAAGGGGAATCCAATTATAAATGTTACTTGATGGATTGTTAAGTTTTCACTGTTCACTTTATGTGTATCTTCCAAGTTGCTGGTTTTAGGTTGGATATTGCATATGAAGTCTGTTTTATGTGAAAATACTACAAAGCTGAAATTTTGCAGATTAACCTCACCTCTGTTACACCATCAGACTTCTGGAAGTAGGTGGCACTGTGGGAAAAGATTTGAGTGCAATGCAGGGGGACAGCGTAGAAAGAACTCAGAGATAAAAATGGACATTATTTTCGTAATGTTAGAATTAAGACAACCATAAAGAATACTGAAAGAATTTGGGGCTATATTATTCCCATTAAAGACGGCGAATTTGATTAGACAGTACCATAATTCCATCAGTATGTTAGGGGCAAAGATTAATGTTATATTAATACCACAAGTGTTGCCTGCCTTTGTCCAGGCACCAGGGAAGTGGCATTAAGGTAATTAAGGAAGATTATTATATAAGAAAGCAATTAGTGATTTTTTTCAACTAAATACATTTCTTATGCCTTTTTTTCTACTAAATTCAGTTCTTATGCCTTTATTCTACTAGATTCATCTCTAATACTTTTTTTCTACCAAATTCATTTCTAAGGCTTTCTAGCTAGTTAAAGAAGTCTATTACATGTACATATCCAAATTTTACTGGTGTGCATAATTAAAAAAAAACTATTGTAGTTCCTTTTTTTGAAGCACTATGTATCAACAAGATGTTTTGCTTTTTTTCGGGTTTTTTTTAAAACTTTTGTAGTTTTATTTTCTAAAGAGTTGCAGGGTGTTGGGTCTCATACAAACATGACAATCTGACTTTTATAAGTGTATAGATAAGTTTATTGAAAGTTTTTATTGCTGTCCAGTGCCTTCCTTTCAACTCCCAAAGAAAAAGACAGAAGGGTCAGTAATGGAAGCATTACTAAAAACAGTTGATCACAGAGAAGATACATCATGGGTAATGAAAGGATTCAAGAGAGACATCAGGGAAGAAAAAGAAGTCTGAGGATATAACAGATTTTCTTCTAAGAAAGAAGAGAAAGGTTAGTGGAAGGGGCCCTACAACCAAAAATGCAATGGGCACTTTTTGTAATTATTTACAGTGAAATGCCTCATATAGAGGCTATGTAGCAGAGCAGGTGATCTGGGCATATTGGCTTAAATAAAAAAAAAAAACTTTAGTTTAAGATTAATGTTGGGACGATTCCTAATTTTTTCCAATTCCGATTCCAGGAAAATGTTGATTAATAATTCCAATACCAAGTACAATTTTGATTTCTTGCTTTGTACTTGTGCCCAGCTTTGTGTCCAGTCCAGCAGTCCACACAACCTTGAGAAACTCATACAAGCATTGCCGGGTCCTTGGACTAGGTCTGATTCGTCCAAACAGTCCGCCCCTCGGGTAAAGTATAGAAAAACTTTTAAAGAAAGAACTGCCAAAGATGAGAAAATGATTTTTTTATATTGATTAATTAATTGGTTGTTTATTTAACCAGCATATTGGCCCTCATTAGGTCATTCATGCTGAAAACTGTTTTAATTTGCTCTACCTAATTTACTTGCTTTAGAGTTTTTGCTTGTGTTTTTAATGATATTTTTAGTTTATTTGTGAACATCTTTTGTTTTCAGGAATTACATTATTTCTTTTAGATTTTATCATTTTTACTAATCATTTAACTTTTTTCTCTGATTTGGAAAAAAATTGTATTTTTTTAATCTAATCTTCAGCCATTTAGGAACACCTCTTAAATATTAAAAAAAAAACCCAAAAAACAAGACAATATATATCCCATTCAAATTGTCCCTAAGAAAAAAAATGAAGCATTTTCCACTTCACCAAAAAAAAATTCTTCATTCTTCTTATTTATTTATTAATTTATTATTTATTTAGTCAAGATACAATGATTCACACTTTAACAGCAACAACAACTAAAACAAAAACTTAAGTTTGTTTTCTCCTAACATTAATAAGCCTGAGGGTAGAAATTTCCCTCTTTTTTCATATCTTCTCATCCTCACTGCCATAATGGAGAAATCATAAGAGGCTAATTGATTGGATTTAATGGATAAACTTGGGCTTCCATTGACAGCAAATAGGAAAATCGTTTAAAACTAAATTTGTATAAATTAGCAACTTTTCATTCAAATCATTTTGTTATCATTATCATCATCATATTTTGACATAAATAATGGTTCAATATTTTGATAATACAAACTCAATCTAAATACAGACTTTGATCATTTGATTTTAAGATAAACCAGACAAAGCTATATAAGAAAAAAAAAACTTGACATTCAAGATTACCTTACTTTTTTATGAATTTAAGTTTTTCAACATTTTTTGATAATAATCTAAAACTTTTCAGAATCTGTAAATTTTTTATCTTTCTACAATTATTTGTTATCATAACTAGTTACTAATAATGTTAAAACTAATTAATGAATAAACTACATCTACAAATAACTATATTTACCAAAGGCAGCAAGGTTGGAGCATTGGTAAAGCTTGGACTCTGGAATTGTATTACATGAGTTCAAATCCTATTCAAGACCATAGAATTTACCTTTAACTACATTGGATAGATAGGGTTTATTAACCCAGGAGAATAACTCCTCTAGGGGAAGGGCAACACCAATTTTAAAATCCCCTGAGGCCATAAATAACAAAATTAACAAAAGGGTTTGAATGGGTGTTTCTGCAGGAATTTTTAAGTATACAAAGTGGCAAGCATTTGCAGATGGGGTTCAGTTATAGGTGAATTTTAAAATATGTAAAATGTGTTTTACCAATCTTACAGATAAAAACAAAAAAATACACTTTGATATCCCAAAGATTTTCGAGACGATAAAACAAATGGACCAATCGCATTATAGGTTTTTGCTGCTAGAACTTTAATCTGTTAATCAATTGAGAAACAGGAAACTCATCGGAAATGAAGACATAATTTATTTCATATCTGACAGTAATTTATACTGCCATGATCTTGGAGGCAGAAATGTTTCTTCATCTGTGTTTAGAGTTAAAGAACTGGGAATATGAATGGAAATCAATTCATTCACTTAAAGAAAATTATTTTCTTTGATGATTGATAATAGCAAAGCACAGATGTCTTTATAGTTTTCCTTCATTTTCATTTCTCCAGAAAGAAGAGTGACAGACTAACAGACTGT
This sequence comes from Idiosepius hallami, assembly GCA_034780655.1. NCBI lineage: Eukaryota > Metazoa > Mollusca > Cephalopoda > Idiosepiidae > Idiosepius > Idiosepius hallami. The sequence goes on from JAUZSX010017873.1 coordinate 9,154, forward strand.
GCTGTCTCAAGGGTATTTAACAATAGAACTTTCAATTATAAACATCTTTATGTAAAGATCTAATACTAAGCTAAATTAAGACCCTATCAAACAAGTTAGTTACTGTTAAAGAACCCAGACTAGCATTTAATTATCAAAAGCATTGCTTTGGATTTATAGGAGAACCTTTATTTACATAAGAAGTGTTTATTCTATCTATTTATTCAGAACTTTATGTTAATAGTGATATACTAAACTAAGGTGTTTATAAACTAGCATATATATACAACTTTCTATATCATTTTTATTATAATATAATTTTTAAAGTTGATATTAGTAAGAATCAAAAGAAAAAAAACAGGTTTGAGTTAGTATTAATTTTAAACAGATAATTATTTAAATTTGGGCCTCATGAAATACACACATACACAGTAAAAAAAAAAGTAGAGTCTGTGATGAAAGAAGATAGATGTCCAGTACCAAATTTCATGAGGCAAGACTGGTGCCAATAGGTTTGGTCAGGTCAGTGTACCTAAGATAAAAAGAATTTATTGGATTGAAATCCAGGAGTAAAAGACCACATTTTCTCTCAATCTTTTCCCCCTCATTTCATAAGGTTTAATTGACAAGTGAATCTTTATTATGAGTTTGGTAATTTTTGTGCCATATGCGAACTGCATCAGTGCCATTTGTGTTCCAGTAACATATAAATATAATTAATATACAATTTCTGTATATTTACTCATAGAATTGTTGTTATTATAAATATTATTTGTGCTTATATTATTAATGATATAATAATTACAATTATTATGATTCAATTTCCGTATATCTATAGAAATATTACTAATGTAATCATTATTAGTGTTTATATAATCGTTGTTATAATTATGATTCAATTTTTTATATCTACTCATTGAGTTGTTAATAGTGTAATTATTATAAGTATTGTTAATGTATTGTTATTATTATTATTCAATTTCTGTAAATCTTCTCAACAACATTATCAATGCCATTACTATGATGAATAGCGATAAAAAAAATCCTGCACACAAAATCAATTGGCACATCTTAGGTAATTTGGCTTATTGCCCAAAGATGAGAGAAACCAGGTGGTTTGGTTTTAGGGCATTATCAACCTTTTTAGGTCATTTCATGCCAAGAACAATCATTTTTTGATAAACGTTTTTTTTTCCACACAGTTTTTGAAATAACACAATATGCACTGTTTAACCCAGAGTTGGAGGGTAATTCCCAAGGCTATTAGTCCCATTATAAATAGAAAACCAGTTGAAGAAGGCAGAAGAGTCCCATCACTTGGAAGAAGTGAAAGACATCACCACATTTGTAACAGGAAAGGCTGTTAAGGTAATATAACCAAATGTTGATTTGTTGCTGTAAGCCAATATTAAATCTGAAAAGTGTGATTAAATCAAGACAAGCCTGTCCACTTCTTGATCTAATGAACAGGGTTCAATGACTTTTCTTTTGCTTAATAAGTTTTAAAAGTATTTATTGAAATAAAAATCAAAAATGTTACATAGATAATAGGGAAAACATTAATCCTGTCATTGGCTTACCAAAGAAAACTGATGTTATAAATACAGGGTATCCAAAAAGTTGATGTGCAGTATAAAAAATAAAAAATAAAGCCTTAATGCTTTGGAGGACATTTCCAGCATTTCAAGATAAGCCATGATACTGTAAATAAGCAAAACCTTTTTATTCATAAAAAGTGTAGTGTCCCAAAATGTTTTATAATAAAATTTACTGTTTATTAGTTTATTTCAATTTTTATAAACCTATGATGCACTGTAACTTTTTTGGACATCCTTTGAAGAACTATTTAAACAGAAATGAATATACACACTCTACAGTGACAAAAGAAATTTGTAATTATATGGAATATTCTTCTTTATAAATTGTAATTCAAAACTTTATATTCTTTATAAAGGATATTCACTAAATTACATTTAGTATTAAATACTAAACAAGGAATAAGATAAGAAGCAATGCAATGCATATTTACTTTCTTGACTTATTTAAAAATTGGTTTTAATTTTTATTAAGATCTTCATTATACATGTCACTTAATATTCATTGGTTCTATTGATGCATTCCTAATTTTGTAATAAGATGCACTGAAGATTATTGTTTTATGGATAAAATATGGATGATATCACAATAAAAGATCTAACACCCAGTTATGACAATGGAAGCGCTTTTGAATTGAATTAATGTTTAAGTTTGCAGTTCAGTATAGGTTCTTGAGTTTGATGTGAAGATTTCAAGTTCAAATAATACCCTAAGAAAAAGAAAGCTTACCGAAATGTTATAAATGAAACAAAGTTGAAAATAGAAATGTTAACAATTTGAATGATGAGAACAATTTTTTTCCAAAAATCCTTTTTCTTTTTTTGAGGGGGGGAGCAGGGCATTAATTTTCCTTTATGTTAATTACTGACATTCTCTCTTGAAGTGAGCTCTTCTCTTAGTTTCAAAAATCTGCATTCACTTATAAACTCTCTCCAAGTATTCAAATATTATTGACAAATGGGTTTATTTCCATTAGAAAACTTTCTACAATTCTACCTTTCAAACATGAAAAATTTTCTTTTTATCAACCTCAAAGAGAGAACACACACATGACCAAACCTTGATATATGTACACACACACATATACACACACACACACACATATGCATGAATATGTATGTACTTATAGCAGTATGATTAACATCAGCCCGGACAGTATTTCCCTATAGGCTACATCATAAAAAGTGTTCAAAATAAAAAATAAAGATAAAGTTATACATTAAATCAATAATGAACTTCCAGCAGAGTAAAGTTTATACCTTAATGTTACATATATGTATGTTTAGCTGTGTCTGTATTATGTGTAAGTGTTCCTATGTCTTTATTGATATATGTAAGTGGCTACGTCTATATTGTATGTGTGAAGGGTTTTTTTATGTGTGTGTAGCCATTTTTTTTTTCATTTTGCCTGCCACAATTTTATCTTAAAGTTATACATATATTTTATTTTCCTTTGCAACATAAATCTACATGCATGTACAAATACACACACATTTGGAAAGAAAGTTTTTTTTTGTTTTTTTCCCCCCTCAAATCACGAGTTAAAAATCTAGTGTAAGATGCTTATGGCATTGGCATCCAGTAAGTTAGTTGAGGCATACACCTTAAGCAAATACCAGGATTTCACCTCATCTGCCACCAAATCATTTCAGATTTTTTTTATTTCAACCCAGAACTTTTTGGTTTCTTTCATTCAGTGAGGAAACCAAGCTAAAAAAAAAAAAAAAAAGAATTAGCCTGTTTTTTAAGCTTCTACGCATAAAAAGATAGAAGAGAACAATCATTATTCAGATTATCTGGTTCCTCTTCCCATCTTTATTGTTACATTTACAATGTTTCAGCCAATGTAACTTGTAACCTTCTTAAGGTTATTATGATATTTGAATATGGCAACACACCTGTTGCTAGTCTGGGATCTAAGAGGGTACTAACTAGCCTTTGTTATTAGCCAGTGAGGAATTGGTCTTAGAGAGAGGGGGGGAAGAAAAAGAGCTGAGGGATTCTGGATAGTAGTTCTTACACTGAAGTTCAGCTCTTCAAGAAGGAAAAGGAAAGGGCCACAAATTTATTGTCTTGTTGGGGTAGTATTATATTTGGCCTAATTCTCTAGAATTTAGATAGAGGGTAAATTAACTCACTCCTACAGGATTAGTTGAACTTGAAAATCTTCATGCTAAATTCTGGAGTCTTTTAAAACTGCAAAACCAAACCCCAAATCTACAGAGGTAAACTGTTCATATTCTATAAGCATTAAAAGATACTTTTAAATCAATGCAAAATATTCTTAGCCACTTCACCCAGTGGTAGGATTGAACTAATAATCTGCAGATTAATGTCACTTAAGGCTTTTATATAAACCAATGCTGAGAAGTTATATGGAATAAATAATATATATGTTAATCTGAATTATGATAACAATCAAAATTAATTTCATAAGCAAGAAGAGTTGTTGTAATATTGGAGATATGTCAAGAGTCAAAACTGTTCACTCAATTTAGAGCATGTCTATCCTCGAAAAGTCTTTCTATTTGATGCATAGAGTTGAATAGTAAGAGAACTTGCACAATATGTAGCCATGCAAGTTTTCTTTGATAAAGCTATGTTCAGTGACAAGCAAAGGAGGAAGAGAGAAATAGAACCAATAATAAATTTCAACCGAACATCGAAATCAAATACCTAGAGAAGAACTACTAAATGAAGTGATGAACCATGACTGATATTGGTCACAGAGATAAATGAGCCTTATGAGGTTGGGAAATTGAATCAGCCAATACCCTGCCAATAGAAAGAGTGGATGAGTGAATTTGATCTATTCATAAGGCTATTAGTCTAGATATACAACGTAACACTGGTTTTAGACCTTATTGAGGTACTGAAACCCTCAAGTATTGTTTCTGTTTTCACCAATCCCTCAAAGATGAAACTAATCAAATAGGATTGCTTCCAAATATTGGATTTGTTAAAGAAAAAAAGAAAAAAAAAGAAAAAAAATTGTATCGTTTGCACATAAAAGTCTGGTTTGAAGCACAAAATCCCCAAAACAAAGACATTACACAAGGCATAGTTTCTTCAAATCTTGGTGTTAAAGAGTATTAAAGGAGAAATAGAGATAAAGCAAGTTTAATATCCAGTTAACTACTATTAACTTCATATAATAACCAAATCAAGAATATAAAATATTTAAATGTCATATGGATTATTAGAGAAGGGTGACGATGGTGGAACATTGGTAAAAGCTTAGACTATGGAATTGTATTACACAAGTTCAAATTTCAGTCAAAACCAATACATCTATCTTAGCTGCCTCAAGCAGATGGGGCTCATTAACTCAGGAGAGTAACTCATCTAGGAGAAGGGCAACACTGATTACTAAAGCCTAATGGGCATGTAAAAATAGGTTTGTGCCTAACTTGGGTTTGTGCTCAACCAAGTAAATTTAATATGGATTGTTAAAGTTCTAGGTTGCTTATATACACACATATATGTGAGAGAGAGAGAGAGAGAGAGAGAGAGAGAGAGAGAGAGAGAGAGAGAGAGAGAGAGATAGATCTGCCACCTCTCATTGCTTTTGAAAAGACTTTATTCTGCAATATTCCAAACGCACAGTTTGACTTCCAGCTATACTAACTGCACACATCGAAATTAAATTTATAGAAAGAAAGATGACAAAAGTTGGTTATTACTAGTTCAGCTTCAAGTCTTTTGTTTAAATCTTCATTTAGTAGTTAATTCAACATCAATGATACTACTATTCTCTCTTTCTCTTATATATATATATATATATATATATATATATATATATATATTATTATTAATCAGTGCCTTTAGATTTAATACTTCTGGCATGTTCATCAGTGTTGAAGAAATATTATTAATATTATCTATTGATATTGATAATCTTGTTTTATAAATGACTTTCTTGATATTGTGAATATCACATTGACTAGTGTGCTTCATTCATCCTAATATAAATTAACAAGATCTGAATCAAAGAATGGTAATGATGAGGAGAGAGAAACGTGAAGAATGGTAATAAAATATCATAAAGTGCTGAGGAAAGCTGTCTAGATAGAATATTAATTGATATTCTGCTGTGTAAAATGTTAAAAGAGCCTTATACATCTTGTGGGCTACTGATTGCCGGCAATAGATTTACGTCATAAGTAGTTTATCTGTTCTTATAGCAGCAACTAAAGTACGGCAGATGTTTTCAAAAAAACCTTGCCATTTTATGTACTAATCTGCCCTTTACAGTTTGATTTCTATTTTAAAAATGGTGATACTTATTCATTCGTGACAATTATTTTGACAATGGAATTTCAGTGCATAAGAGAAGTACCTATGAATTTACTCTGTGTAAGTGTGTCTGCTTGCTTATGTGTATTTGTATATAACAAATATTTGCATACTGGAAGATATGATTAGACGATGTTGCATATCTAGATACTATATGTTTATGTGCATATTTGCTTGTGTGTTTGTAGTGTTTGTGTACAACAATTATTTCCATAGATCCTTACGATTCATCAAATATTTTAACATACATTCAGATACTCAGTGTATGTGTATGTAAATATATAGGTGTCCAAAATGTTTCTGTGCAGTAGAAAAGAATGTCTTAATGCCAATAGAGGAAATTTCAAGCATTTCCTTGAAGAGAAGTTGTGATACTGTAAATAAATAAAACTTTTTTATTGTTAAAAATTGTATATGATAAAATTCACTGTTTATTGGTTTATTCAAATTTTTAAGAAACCCATAGTGCACATTAACCATTTTAGACACACTGTATAAATAGATTTAAGTGTATGTTATAGTTTGCTTAAAGCATTGTATTCAAAGTAGAATAATTCACAGGAAGGTCTATTTAAATGCAATACATGAATTAAGTGGAAAGTGGTAGAATTGCATTTATTTTTCAATGATTAAAACGAAAAACTTCCATGACAGGAACAAGACAAATAAAAGAATGCAGTGCTGTGCTTAGCCACTTATTGGCCCTGATGCAGAATGTGCCATGCAGCCCCTTTACCCTAAAAGGCAAGTTGCACCTCTTCAGCATACTGGAGCCTTCGACTATATATATATATATATATATATATATATATAGATAGATAGATAGATAGATAGATAATCCACTAACATTCAAAATTCCAAAAAGCAATGAAATTATTCATTTTCACAAAACTACAATCAAGGATCTAATTATATTCAACTTAAAATACTTATTTCCATTGGACTGATGATAAAATTTAAAAATATGTTTAAAACAGTATTATTAAGCACTTAAAACATAAAAGGAATTAAAACCTTAAAACTCATTTTGGTTATTAAATTTCTAATTTTTGTTAGCTTTTTAACATTATTATTTTCTTCTTTTATCTATTTTTGCCCCCTTGAAATGCAGCCCTCTGGCATATGCTGTCAGGGGGAGACCACCCCATGTGCCCCTCTCTTGCTACACCAGTGGTTATAAGCTTTAGAAAATAACTGTTTGTTGTACACAAAAGTAATCACCCATAAACCATATAAAAGAAAATTACCTCCCATAAATATAAACATTGCATTTCACTCAGTTAATCAAAAATTCATTTTTTTTTGTTCTTTGTAGGCTCAACAGTAGTGGGTCCTATCTCAGCTAAAAAGAGTATAATTCATATTATATTATTTAGCTGAATTCATATCTTGTCATTTAGCTGAATACTAGGTACCAAGGTATAGCTATCGGGGGTGTCTTTATCGTGACACCATTACCAACGCAGTACAGTACATGATATTCCTAAGTGGTTACCCATCTTAGTGCTGAACAGGCTCTACATTGCTTAACCTTGGTGATCTTTTATGACTTGATTTGATTTAAGCGGCTCCAGCAAAATAGAACTAACAATTGTTAGAAAGAGTATAATATTTTGTTATTTGGCTGAATACTTGATGCTACGCGAGAGTGATTAAGGTTTTTATTGTAACACCATCATTAGCAAAGGCCAGTTCATGATAATCCTACGGGGTCACAAACCTCAAAGCTGAACAGGCTCTACATTGCTTAAGCAGTGTCTTCTACATAAATTGACTGTACTTAAAAAAACATTTAAGCACACCTATATCAATTAAGTTTGTTTAATTTTGTTTTTTATAGCATATCAACCTTTTTAGGCCATTTAGTGCCTAGAAAAGTCATTTATGATAAATACTTTTTTGTACAAAAATTTTTTTAGAAACACAATATGCACTTTTAACTCATAGCTGGAGTGAATGAGGCCAATTCATACCTTTCCCAATGGTATGAGTCCAACTGTAAATTCTGGGATTCTAACTAGCCTACTACGATTCTGAAGTCCACTGTATCAATTATGTAAATTTGAACTAATGAAATGTATTTGATATGTTGAAACCTGGGTAGCAGTTACATAAAATATCATATCCAATTGCTCTGTTTTTAAATATTGTGCATTTAGTTTGCAATACACAATGGAAATCTGAACTAATCTAACTACTTAGAAGGCAAAAAGTCATATATTACAAAAGTTTCAAAAGGAAAAAAAGTTGCCTTTATATATATTTTCAATTTATCTTCTGGTTGACATTCATGGATAGTGTATATTTAGAAAGATTACAACTACAAGGTTATTGTTCTTGAAAAGATCAGAGTTTTCTGGGTTTTTTTTTCTTTAGCACATGCATCCATTTTTATTTTCAAAAGAAAAAAAAATTCATTCCAAGGTGGTTTTCTTCTTTCTGTTGTGTTCCTCTTTATAAAAAAAAAATATAACCAACATCAATGCATTGTTGAAGAGTGTTCAACCCAAAGGCATTACACGAATAAGAAAAAGAAATATTTGACTTTAGCAAGAAATATTTGACTTTAGTTTCACTAAAATCTGTTTGAAAAATGCAGTGGTTATCTGTCCTTCCATTTTTTTTTTTTACACTTTTTACTTTCACCTTTATAGAATCCGCTTTTTTGAATCGCACAAAATGTGACAAATATATTCTCACCCACCTTGAAATGTATCTTGTATGAATATATTTACACACACATGAATCGTTGTTACATGTTACAAAAATATATGAAGTCATTACTTATCCGATTTAATAAGATGAGTTTTGATTATTATTAATAAAGTTATTTTAACTACTACTTCATATTGATTGTTATATTCAAAACATCTTACTTGTTGTGCTCTTTCACTTTACTTTTTAGGTTATATTAAAATGCATTAACCTTCATGTCAAATTCAATAACATTTTGAAAAACAACAATCTTAACCTCTTTTTAAATGTACATAGATAGAGCATTTTAAACGTTTGAAACCGGTTATGATTGTATACTAACCACTTTGAATTAAAAAAAAAAAAACAAATTATAAAATTCATTAGAGGACTTATAAATTAAAAAAACTATTTAAGAAGAAGTGTTTCAATTTAATTGGTCCATCAATAGAAATGATCCTTAACAGAAAATGACACTGGAGAAATGAGGTGAGATCAGTTAAAGAAAAGAAAACTGAAAGGGTGACCAAGTTACATTATTCTCATTTGGTGCAACAAACTGGATTTATAGTGAAATGTGCTTCTTTAGATTTTTTTTTGTATAAATGCCCAAAATTATATGCTGTACCTTCCCAAGTGAAACTTAAATAGAAAAAAATTATGACTGTAATTAATTGAAATTAAAAGAGAGAAAGTTAAAGATTTATATTAAGACTTATATTTTTTTGAAAATAGATAATAGTTGTTGCATAATTAGTTTCTCACTACCTAAGCTTCTGGAAGTGAACTGAGAAGAAAAATTATACAAGGTGTCAGTTTAAGATGTAGAAGGCTTAGTACCAATGTAATGAAGGAATTTTAGAAAATTCTAGTAATTTAATTTATCAATTCAACTAATATGAAATATTCTAGATAGATATGGTTTGAGTTATAATTTTTGATTCTCTGATCCATTTAATAGACAAAAGTAATAAACTAGATTGTCTGAATTGGCAAAATGGGTTTTGATTATTATCATTGTTATTATTTAAATTTTTTAAAGTGGCAAGCCTCTGAAAAGTAAAGGCTTCATTCTGACTTCAGATAAAAATAACTAGGAATACTAAACTTAGATTGAAATAATACCAGTTAATGCGCTCAGGATGACAACTGTTTGAATAAAGGTTTTCATTTGCAATTGCAAGAGGATTCAAGTTTGATACGTAAGTTCCTAATTAAAAAGGCAATATAGATCAGAATGTTAGCTATAAATAGTTCATAAGCACGAGTAAGAATAGATAGTATCATATTGTTAGGACATATTAAAAATAGACTAAATACAACTATATTGACAATAGAATAATATGAGAAAAAAATATAAACACATTTAAGACACATGGAAGACCTACTAAAAATAGAATAGTTAAAGAACATAAACACACATTACAGCACATGGAGGGCTTAGTGAAAAAGAAACGCATGACAACAAAAACAAATCATCTGTTAAAAAAAAACCCCACTAAATTTGAAAAATGATAGATTTAGAAATTTAGAAAGGATTGTAAAAAATAAGTTATCAAGTTTATTAACTAATGTTTAAAGAATTTCAAAGAGTTAAGATATCCTTGAAATTATTGAAAAAAAAATTTTTTTTCATCATTTAAGAAATGTCTGATTATTCAATATATCCATTCATTTATTTTATCATTCACAAAATATTCTATTACTTGATAATATTTAACCATTAAAGTTTTATTGTATAATTTAAATCAATTACCACTCACACAGTCATGCCACTTACTCAATTAAAAAAAATCCATTGATCATTTAGTAACCAATATTATGTTGCTTTTGTATGAAAAACTACAAGAGTACTTTATAATTAGTCATTGCCTAGAGAAACCTGGGCAACTCCTGGTCAACGGCTGATAGTTGTGAATAAATAGAATTGAAATCTTATTGAATTAATAACTAAATAGCAGAACCCATGGAAATTCCATGGTAGTTAAAAAATTCTAAAACACACACTAAAATCTAAAATGATTTCTATAAAGAGAGAGTGAATAATAAAGGTAGGTAAAGTAAAGAGAAGTCTTTAAAAATAAAAATAAAAACTTTCAGTATCCTTTTAATAACATGACATTTTTATTTAAATTATAAAATAGACAACTGTAAACAGCCATTTTTCACAGAAGGAAATAATTTAATAATTCTAACCTGGTAATTTGTTCCTCTCTAATTACAGTATGTGATGATGATCATCATTATTTGAGACAATGGATGTTGGCCAAGGAAATTAATATATGGATAATACATTTTTACCAGTTAGAGAATAAAACAAAATGATAGAAATAAAACAGGTTATCATCTATTGAAACCCATTTTTTTAAAATCAATCTGATAATTAACTTTACAATTTTCTATGTAAAATGTTTTTTAGTTTCTTTTTTTGAGAACTCTACAGCAAACATTTTTTTTTATATGAATTATGTAATTCTTAAAAAAAACAAGAAGCTAAGTAAGGTTAATTAATCATTGACAATTTAATGTAAATCACTTCAGTAATCATGACACACAAAATGAAATAGTTTTAGAAATTGAGATATGATAAATCTCCATTATTATAATGGGATAAATGTCAAAGAAAGATGTGTTGTTTTTTTTTCATCCATAAATCTTTCTTTGTTATAATCTTGATAATCTGCTTTGGGGTCTCTCTCTCTCTCTCACACACACACATATAAGAACTATCTCTCTGTCCATCTCTCTAATTTCTCCCCATTTCATCATCTTTCTTTTATAATTTGTATCTTTATTTTTCTTCTGGTTGCTTGTATGTATTTCACTCCATCTTTTTATTTCTATATTTTTAATTTTCCATATCTTCCTCTACTTTCTAATCCTTTTCCCATTCTCTTTAACTCTATATTTCAGAACCAAGAACATTAATAATCCCTCTCTATTAGAACAAATGTGGTTGATAAACTGTTTTTTCGGAAGAAAAATTATTGATAACCACCAAAATCTTCTGATGATTATTTTCAGAATCTTAATACACATTATGTTAACATGACTTCACTTATGATCAAGAATATGGACAGAAAAAGCACATCTAAGAGGATATTAGAAAAATAGACAAAATCAATGAAAGTTCCTTTGACACACTGGTTTGTCATACCCAGTTGCTCTGTTGTGTTCACTTGACCGAGTTTGAGTATTTACTCTTCATTTAAGAATATTTGATGAAGTAATAAAAAACTGGAAACTTTCATTTATTAATTTTCAGGGATGATAAATCACAACACAAAAGTAAACATCTTTAATAACAATCCCTGAAGATGACACTAGGGAGGACTGAACATACTTGGAAATATAATTTTGGAGAAATATTAATTTTGCAACTTGATATGGTTAGTTTTTAGAATATGAATAAAGATATATAGATTGGAAACCTCTATATAGGATAAGGAATCATTTATTGAGAAAAAACAAAAACCAAAAACATGGTCCATAAGCTGAAATAGGTCTATTATAGACTAAACTCTTTTTTTATCTTGTTATTACTTTTATTGGCAGTCGACGTGGCCCAGTTGATAGACAATTGGACTTCAAAACCATACTACACGGGTTCGAATCCAAGTTGTTCCGTCTATGCTATCATGTCGACTGATACCCTTGAGAAAGGTATGAAGCCCTATCTTCCCTCTAGCTATGGTTAAATAGTGCAAGACCTCAACGGCTGATGATGTCGACAGTGACACAATCACACTGAAGGCGGTTGAAGGCTGCAACAGAGGATGGCCTCCAGTTGTTGTGGTTATCTCCATGCCATTGGAACCAGGTCCTCCTCTGCCAAGGGG
>JAUZSX010017984.1:0-21550 GCA_034780655.1 Idiosepius hallami
TATATATATATATATATATATATATATATATATATATTTGGTCGAGCACCGACCCAAGTTAGGCACTAGGCCAATTTTACATGCTCTATTTACCTGGGCTTTTTGCGTTCAATGTTTCCTTTCATCTAGATGAGTTGCTCTCTAGAATTAACGAGCCCCATCTGCCTGAGGCAACTATAGATTTTAGATTATTGGCGTGGTATTACGTACATAAATAAACACTTGATTTTGATGTTTTTCAATTATCATTTTTTTTTCTTGGTTTGGTGAGATTTTTGTGTATTTGCGTAAATTTCTGGAAGAGAATTGTGAAGTTGATCTCATAAAGCCAATAACCGATGAGGAATTTTTTGGGACCTGGACATTAAGTTCAAATACTTCAAAACAAGGCAAAATCTATATTTTTGGAAAAAAAAATTAAATTCATTTTTTTCTTTGTTTTTTTTTTTTTTGCAATTGGAATAGATTTCTTTTTGGCATGAAATTTTGATTAAAAAAAATAGGTCGAAAGTACTCGGGAACGAATAAAAAACTAATAAAGTTTTACACGTGAGTCACGCACCTGAGATATGAAACAATGTAAAATTTAAATGGCGACCATTTTGAGCATTTGTGATTGTACCAACAAATACAACATGTCTTTTAGTATATTAGTTAAGTTTAGTTTTAATTAAAAACGTTTATTGTTATCAGAATTATTTCACATGCTTTGGTGCGTGATTTTTGGGCCATCCTGTATTAATATATGGGTATAGAATCGACTGTGCACTTGTAGTCCCTGAGTCTATGAAAGCCTGCGAAAAAAAAACCCTAGAGACGCTGTTTATCGAGACAATTTTATTAAGAGGTATAGATTTGCAATTAAGATAATTTGTTTGTATAAGAATGGTAAATTCGTGTTTAGCGATGTCCGTTGTTCGTCGCGGTGTTCACCGCCAGAGTGAGTGTTGTTTGCCTTTTAGACGTCTGTAGAGTTATTGACGGTCATTCGTGGTCGAGTATTACTGTCCTCCGTCTTGGTTCTGTAGATCTTTTCAGGAGGACGCCTGTGCGTGATGTCTTTTAACGTGGGGGAGACTGATGCACCCACAGTCACCACACGGCCCCTTGGCAGAGGAGGACCTGATTCCAATGGCATGGAACCATGACGACTGGAGGCCATCCTCTGTTGCAGCCTTCAGCCGCCTTTTGTCCCGACGAGTCACTGTATACATCATCCACCACATTCGCCGTTGAGGTATTGCACTATTTAACCCATAGCTGGATGAAAGATATAGCTTCATACCTTTCCCAATGGTAATAGTCGACATGTAAACGTAGACGGAAGAACTTGGATTTAAACCCGTGGAGTACGGTTACGAAGTCCGATTGTTTATCGACTGGGCCACGTCTGTAGAGTAGAGTTCTAACAACACACGTTAGTTCTGGCACTAGGTGGGTTGGACTCGGAGGGAGTAAGGGATGGTGCTGTTTGTGCTCATAGATTTTTAAGAATGACCGGCTAAACGTTCTTGCTCTTCCGAGAGTCGGTTTACATGCGATCTCTAGCTTAAATCTCGCGGCGAGATCTCATTGCCATTGATGGTATTCTTGTCGTTTAGTGTCGTAATTTTGTAAGGTTGTAAAATATTTTAGCGTCGTAAAACATTAAAACATCAGTTCTTTGCTACATTTATGTATTGCTATATTTCAAGAAGAATTTCTATTGGTTTCTAAAACAATGGTAATACCAAGTGGTTTTATAGTGCAAGTGTAACTAGTTCACACGAAGTTTAAATTATTTAATAATTTGTTGGTTTTATTTTTGATTTTTAAATTATAGTTTTTATTAAATGTGATATTTTTAATCGTTTTGTTGCTATTGTTCTTTTCATATGATGGTTATCAATTTATTTTTATAAGTTTTATATTTTTATTCTGAAAACTTTAAATTATTAATAGGGCTGTTTGACAGTAGATGTTTTATTGACACTTCTGTGATTTCACCATTTCTTTTAATTCTGTACTTATTAGTATCGTTGTAACAATATGATTTTATGAAGAATTTTCTTGTCACAGACTTGGCTATTTTGCGATTTTACCATTTCTTTTAATTCTTTAGCTATTGCTAATAACTACAGAATCAAATAAATGTAAAGTGGAAAATCTCAAAATAGTCAAGAAGTGGGGCTGTGACAAGAATATTCTTTAATGAAAGGGTTGTATTTATTTATTTACTTATTTATTTGGTTTAATGACTATTGGGTATGATCGCACATATTGATATGACTTATTATAAACCGAGGGTAAATGAATCCCAACCAATCACAAAGCAGAAAGAATATAATTCACCTTATTTTATGAAGCCAGATTTTACAAATTTTCTTACAATATGAGTATTCTCATTCATTTTTACTATTTTGTTTTGTTTTTTTCTTATTCTAATATTATCATTGTTATAAGTTTTACATTTTTTCTGAAAGCTTTAAGTTATTAATAGATTTGTGTCAATAAGTTTTTATGAAGAATTTTCTTCTCACAGACTTGACTATTTTGTGATTTGGCCATTTCTTTACGTTGTTTCTTAGGTTGTTTCAAATAACAGCAAAGATAAAAAAAAATTTTAAAAATCGCAAAATATTCAAGTAACAATAAGAATATTTTTAATAAGAGCATAAAGTCGCAGCCCAACAAATATCTACAGAATGAGAAATGATAAAATCACAAAATATTTGACTCTGTAACTAAAAAAAATCTTTAATGAAAGCTTATTGTCACAGCCCTAGTTGTTATATATTCATTTTCTTTTTTTCTTTTTTCTTTTTTATGGTAGAACGAACCTTTCAATTGAATTTTTATTTTCTCTTAAAAATCAAAGTTATTTTAATCAAAACATGTGTAAATGTGCGTATGTACGTGCGTATGACTCTTATATTCTTTTTTTATATTTTTTTTTGTTTCCACCTTTCTTTTACGATTATGCTTTTATTTTAAAAATAAAAGTTATTTTATTAATGTATGTATGTGTGTACAGACGAGCGTACAATTCTTCCCTATTTTTTTCTACTTTTACTTTCTTTGTATACATTGGTGGCTCTCGAGTTACGAACGAGTTCTGTTCCTACGCTGGCAACATATTTCCGCGTAACCTGGAACTAATCATTTAATACCCCATAAATCGCTAAATAAATGTCTCATTCCGCTTATTATACTTGATATTAATTCTATAGAATAAATTAAAATAAAAATGAAATGCTGAGCAAAGATCAATGTTTTTACAAAACAAAAAGTTTAAAAGAAAAATTGACTTTTTTTTTAAGAATTTTTTTTTCTTAAAAAGTGACAATAAAAATTATAGCGTCTTGAACTGCGTAAGTCGAGTCCGTCGTAACCCGAGGGCCACCTGTAATTATGTTCTGTTAGAAAAAAAAACTTGACCCAAGCCCAAATTTCCTTTGCAGACAAGGAAAAGAAAGCGACTGGAAGGGCCCTATCAGGTGACGTATCTACTCTTAAAAAAAATCTTTTAGATAGACTTATCCCCACCCCCATCCACACCTACCTAAAAATTCTTAGCACTCTCACAACTCTTGCATCTGCAATTTGCATCTCTGTTGCATCTTCGGGGGTTGCTAAATTTCCTCCTCTCTTCCAGTCAACATTCTCAACCCTCCGGCCAGTTATGACCCCAGAAAAGTTCCAATGAACATTTAGCCCCCACCCAACTATTTTTTCTTTGTTCTTACAAAAAAAAGTCCTTGACTTAATATTCGTTTGATTCTACCCGGGTAGAATTAAGATTTTTGAAATAAAAATCAGGCCAGATCAAAAATGTTCAGGTCGGCGTGGAAAAGGGGATATGATGTTGGAAGACTCGAAACCACCAAATGACCCTCACAAATACATCACTGACGACACAAGAATCATATCATCGTGTTTGCATGTGTTTGTATGAGACCCTACATAAACTATAATAGTTATATTTTACAGTACTGACTATCTGTGTAATAGGTTGTTTTAACAAAACGTTAGAAATAGATTTAGTATAAAAAAATGATTAGAAAATAATTCAGTATTAAAAAAGCACTGTCTTTCTAGATAAGAGGCCTCCTTAATTAACTTAGTGCCAAGTCCCTGTTGCCGAGCAAAGCCAGGCAATACTTCTAGTAATAAAAAAATATATAATGAAGGAAGTCCTCTAGGCCCATTGGATAGACAGTCGGATTTCGGCAGCTTAATGCGCGAGTTTTACTCCTGTCGCTCGGTTTGCGTTTGTTATTAGATATATATCATTGGAAAATGTCACGGCCTTACTAATGAGTAAAGAGTTAAAAGAAATGCTAGAATAGCAAAATAGTCAAGTCTGTTACAAGTAAAACCTTTAATAAAAACGTGTTATCACTGCCCTAGTAATTCCATCTTGCCTTAGAACGACTTTAGTCTGAAGAAAATTTAGTTTAATAAGGTTATTTCTAGGTTTTTCCTAATTAAATATTTGGTAAAAAAAATAGCCCACTTGGATTACCACATATCTCGAATAATCAAAGCGCATTTACCGTATAAAGGGGGTGCTGTCCCACAAATATATTGTAACGTTATGGCTGGCCTACATTCGGACGATGATCTATGCAAGCAGAGGTTTAAGCTGGAACTTAGTCTTAGATGTTCAGTTTTCTAGACCCTTCCAAGTTTCCGCTGAGAAGGAGTGTCTTCATTTCGCTGGTCACCTAAAAACCAAAAAAGGGAACGAGGCGAAGACCAATGTTGATTTCATAGTGTGATTTTTCTTGTCATGTTGGCCCTCGCGAGTCGCGACTCCCTCTGCTGGAATTTCCCGCACCAATCAATTTCATATTAAGCCAGTTCGCTATTCCCCGAAACTAACCAATGACTTCCGAGGTTTAACGAATCGGCTCTAATCTATAACATTACAAATGATGGAATGTTATAGCCTTTTCCGATTTATTTCACAAGTGTTTGGTTCATTTGAAATAGGGTGATTAATCCAGCATAGGGTCATGTGGGGGTCAGTTATTTGAGCGGACTGTCCCAGGTGACATGTACTACGTCACTTGTACAAAATATAATTTCCCACCCCGAATTTCTTCGTTGACTGGAACTCTGTACTTTATTTCTGGTAAAAAGAGCTCCAACTCTTTATCTGTGCCTTGTCATGACTTGTTCATTAACCACTACAAAAATACAGGATGACCATTAAAACACTCATTCAATTAAAGTATATATAATAATAATTATTGAGTTCATAACCTTACAAGATTGGTGTTAGCATTTACAGAAATTAACAAAATTCTACATGCCATTAGGGGTTCAAATATAATCATCTCTTGTCTCGTCAACAACTTTATCCGAAAAAGCTGGGCAACTGGAATGTCTCTTTCTCAAATCAGAGATGCACAATAATTGGAAGACTCAAAAATGTACTTGTTGTGTTCGCCACTTGTTGTGGTCGAGTGTGGTGTTGTATACAGTGTAGTTATTAAATATAAGAAACAAGACGACAGCATTAGGAGTTAACAAATATATTAACAAAAGATACATAAATAGTGGCATACAGCCTGACAGCATAGCGGCTCCTGGCTAATATGCTGAAATCCCCCCTCTCTCTCTCTCTCTCTCTCTCTCTCTCTCGTCAGAGAGAGTTCACATTTATAGTGATTGGAAGAGTTCATTCTGGAGGTGTGTCTCACCCACAACAGTACTTGTTGGTAGGTAGATTTTTATTCAGCAGCTGGGCATTCGGAGTATCCCTTTCTCTGGTCACAAAAGAAACCATTATACCGCTTTAAAATGGATTTGGTAGTAAGTGGATTTTTATAATGGATGCGTTTGACTAGACGATCTACATTTGTTACACTGTTTTGCCAAAATCCAATTCACGCCATCTTGGATAGAACTGACAAATAGCGTGCGTCTAACGCAAAAATGTCAAACTGAAAATAATGATAAAGATAGACAAAAGTTTATTAGTCTGTGCAACTATTGACACCATACTTGTGTGATTATGAACTTAATAAATCATTTTATAAACATTTAAAATCAGGGGGTGTTTTTTTTATGGACACTGTATAATCATTCTTACCGGTTTCTTCTTTTGACATTGGTGTAACACACGAATCATAACCCTTTCACAAAACAAAAAAAGAGGTGAATGATAAGAGCTGTGTGAGTTTTTAATGAACCGAGATCTCGACATCATTTTCATGACTCTATACTTTAAGCTTGCATGCTAGTTTTCTCAGAATGTGAGATTGTTTTCCTTTGGGGTTTTGGTTTTCTTTTATTTTTTTTTAATTTTTTTTTCCCTTTCTTTTCTTTTCTTTTTTTTATTCTTAAATCGATTTCAATGCATTTCGCTTTTCAAAGGCTTTAATCTTAGATCTTTGAGTATTTTGAGGGCAAACATAACATATTCTCGGGTCTCTCCGCTTGACCCTTAACAACATGTTCTGCAAAGGTTCTGTTTGTGCGTTTAACAATTACTATGATTAAATATAATTGTGACAATATTCTTTTAATAAGGAATATGCTTCTCATATCCCTAGTTATGAGGGCTGTGAAAAGAATATTTTTAACAAAAGTATGTTGTCACGACTCTACTAATTAAGGGTAATTTTCATTTTTTTATGGCTCGTTCACAGTGCACTCACAAGGGAACGTGCATGCTTCACTTGTTTATACCAAAGTCATTTCTAATGTTTGTCTCTACTAATTTTTAATGCTCTTTTATACTAAATTCGGCAATGCTATAGATCTGCAACCTCGGGTGCCAATATGTATAAAAACCTAGACACACCCATACACACACATATATATATAAACTGTGTCCATCGCTTTATTGCAGATTACAAAAAAAATCAATATTTCAGTAAATATGAATTATAAAAAGCTGAAAATTACACCATCAAAGGACTGTATAAGGGTGAGATAAATTTTAAAATTTCATCAAAATTCATGCAATATTTAAAAAGTTATGTTATTTTTTTAATATTCAAGAAATTTTCACCGTCCATTACTTTATTGCAAGTCTTCTAAGATAATATTTTAGCTCAATAAAACAATACCAAAGCATCATAAATTTATTTCAAACACATTTTCTTGGGAAAAACAAAGGCACATCCTGAGGGCTAAGTTTTCAAAAAATTATTTGCCCACATATCCCCATGTTTTGTAATTACATTCAGCATTTTGTCGACCGAGGAGGTCAATTGTTTAATCTTAGATCATTAATCCCTTACTCCAATGGCCCTGGCAATGTCGAATATTTTTCTCCAAAGAGCATCCTTTGAAGAAAACTGCTCTTTTGCCTCAGAAACTCCTCCTCTCAATATTGACTATAGGTGTTCGATTGGGGTTAAGGTCCGGAGAACACGATGGCCAGGGCATGAGGGTTTCTCTAACAAAGCCTTGAGATCCAAGGAAAGATGTAGTTGCCCTAGCAGTATAAAATGGGACCTTTTTCATGCATAAAAATAATCTTAAAATGACGTGACAAGGGAAGATCATTTAGCTATTGTAACAAATTCTCTTAAAGAAAGGCAGTGTTGGCATTGCTGGTGAGCTCGACACCCTATGGCACTCGGAATGGTCCACATAACTTATCCTCATTAATTCCCGCCCAAAACATTATGCCTCCACCTCTCTATTGGCGACAAAATCTATAAGGCGTTGGAGTTCAATTTGGATTCCAAAATTTGACCCATTCGTCTGGTCCATCAAGGATAGCAAAAGCCTCATCTTTAAACAGAACATTTTAGAAATCCATTTTCATATATTTCTGTGCCCAAGGTAATCGTTTTTCTTTGTGGTTTGGCTCAATGGAGGCCTTGGAATAGGATTGATGTTCCTTGCCATTTCATTTAGTACATTGCATCGGACTTGTCTGCACCTTTGTATCACTCCAATCCTCGCTAAAATTGTTGCAGTTGTGCTGCTTGGGTTGAGCACAATCTCTAGGAATTTTTCAAAGATCCCGATCAGAAAGGTTCCTTCTTTTGCCCTTATCTTTTCTGGGCTTGATCCTGAGGTTCTTGACGAATATAGCTAAAGTTCTGGGATCCCTTTTCTGCTCCGTTGCTAAATTTTTGATCGAGAGTCCTTCTGCTAGTCCCACAATAATACCCTGCTTCTCAGAAGTTGTGAAACATACATTTTTTTTTTGGCATTTTATGAGACATGCAATAAAGCAATGGACAGTAAAAATTCCTTGAATATGAAAAAATAATATATCTTTTTAAATATTGCTTGAATTTTAATAAAATTTTAGGTTTTATCTCACCTTAATACAGTCCCTTGATGATGCAATTTTCAGCTTTTTATAACTTATATTTACTGAAATATTGTTTTTATTTATTTATTTATTTTTGTAATCTGCAATAAAATGATGGACACATTTTAAAACCAGCTAAAGATAAAAAAAATTGATATTATTAAATTGGTAAACTCGATTATTTTTCTTAAGATGAAAAAGAAAAATCAAGTCATTTGTAAATAGAATAATATATGATTAGTAGTCATTATTGTTTATGGTTAATTTTATAGCTATTTTATGTGCACTGTTTTTATTTTCTTTTAACATTTGGCTATAAAATTACTCATATTAAAAACTCTTAGGAAATCTTGAAAAAAGATTATTCATTTGGCTCTACTAAAGTTATATGTGTATATGTGTATATGTATGTACATGTGTATATATATATATATGTATATGTATATGTGTGTATATATATATATATATATATATATACACACACACACACACACACACTCAGTGGCACTCATATGTATTTTATTTTTTTGTTGTAACTCTAGTTTATATTCACCATTTTGCCTGATATTTAGTAATATCTCAACCCCCATGCTCTACAGCTATGGTTTAAATAGTACACATTGTGTAAAAAAAAAAAAAATCTAACCTAACGTGAACACTGATAAAAAAATCATTGTTCTCAGCATTAAATGACATAAAAATGTCGATATGCTGTAAAACAAACATAAACTCCTAGTTGAATTTGTTTTTAATCTGTATCTGAAATTAAGTTATGCAAATTTAGTTGCATAGCCACTGTTTTGTTTCATTGCTTTCAGTCGCCTTCTATAGTTGGCCACAAGTTTTGGCAAGAGTGTCGTTTCACACCCTCGACCCTTTAGATAAATGTCACATTTCAAGTACAAAGGTTTAAAATGAGTGAACATTTGTTCTAAAAATGGAGGAGGGAGAAATCCTGAAAGAGAAAGTTAACATACCGTTTTAGCCACTGTAGAAATCATGATGTTAGTGGATTGAGAGAGAGAGATGGAGGCATGTTGTCCAGCCTTGTGGTAGAGATAGTAAAATAAAGACTTACAGGAAGTAGAAGTTTAATGAAAAAGGTATCTTTAGGGAAGAGTTCTTCAAAGAGCTATAACTGGGTACAAAATATGCTAATCTAAAAGAGATAACCCTGTCCAAAATTTAAACAGAATAAGGGAGGTAATTGGGGTCAGCTTACTATTCATTCTACTTGCATAAAATCCTCTAATTGCTTGATATTTTGTGGATTTTACTTATGAATTTAAACCTTCAAAGTATTCCACAAATTCAAAAAATAAAAAAATTAACCCATGTCTGAGAACCCTTAATGTTAAATTTCAAGTGTTCAGACCAAGTAGTTTGGTAGACGACAAAGGTTGTTTTTTTTAAAAATTGATCCCAATTCAGACCCCATAGTAATTTTTTTTCCACTCAAAGAAAATTATCAAGTTTGACCCAGGTCCAAGTAAGCTAACTGTGAAATTTCAAGTGTTTAGAATCAAAATTGGAGGACTTTGATAGTTCTAAAGGGTCAAATCATTGAACTTTGACCCCTTGGCAGCTAAATGTTTGCCTGAAAACCAATTGAAAAATTTTTTCCAAATCTATAAATAGATAGAAAATAGACAGGATAGTTTGATAGGGAAATGCACACACACACACACACAATTTCACTTTATAGGTATATAGATTACTTACTAAATATCAGCAAAAATGGTGAACATAAAGTACAATTATAACAAAATAACATGTGTTACTCACTGTGTGTGTGTGTGTATATATATATATATATATATAATTGTTTATTATGAATTTATTTTTCTTGTATTGAAGCTATCATCTTGAAGATAACTGCTTAGTCATCTGATATATTTTTCTCTTAATTTTTTTCCTTTATTTTCATAAGTTGTAATCTTCACTCGAAATTGCAGGTCGTGATTTTAGTCTCTAGTCTTTTTTTTTTTACTTTTGTCACATTATTATTTGCACTGGTGAAAAAGATGTTTTCTTTTTGTTTTTGAATTTTTCTTTCTTTGTTTTTTATCTTTTTGTTTTTTGTGTTTTGGTGTTGTGTAAACTAGAGGCCGAGTTACCAAGATTTCTGAATAAGGATAGGCATAAAGACCACAATTATTTCTTTTTTTATTCTGAAACCCTTTTTTTTTTTAACTACTTATGAAGGAATAAATAAATAAATAAATAAAATTAATATTTTAAGATAAAAATTTTTTTTTTTTTTTTTCACCCACAAACCAAATTCGTAAAATCTAACCAAAACAGATGAAATTAATAGCATTATTTTGAAATGAAAACTGGAAGGATATAATCTGACAATTATGATATAGATTAGTGGTTAGTTTTTTTTTGTTTTTTTTACGGGGGAGGGGAATTGACAAATTATTTAAGAATTTAATTTTTTGATTTTGTTAAGCATTGCTTTCTCTTTTTTTCTAAATCTCTCTAAACCAGTGGTTCTCAAACTTTTTTATGCCCATGGCCCCCCCTTTTTTTTTCTTGGAGGACCCCTTTATAGCTATTGGACTTAAGAATGTTTTATTTTTCAAGAAGATTGATTTTAAAGTATTATTCATTAGAGCTTTGATAATATACTTTTATTAAAGATCATTCTTGTCAAAGACTTGACTATTTTGCCCTTTTACCATTTCTTATTATTCTTTAATCATTGGTAGGGCAATGACAATATACCTAACCCATTCTTGTCACAGCCCTAAATCTTGAGATATAACAAGCATATTCTTTAATGAAAGAATATTGTCACAACCCTATTAATAATCAAAGAAATGGTGTATAATTAATTTTTGTATTATTTGAAAACTAATACAATCAAAGTATTTTATAATTATCATTATAACAATGTTATATTACAATGTTTCTTCCATTTTCAAGCAACTTAGGCTCATGGAGAGCTGATCTACTTTAGCAGTTGAATTCCCGACACCATTAAATTTAAAAAAAGAAAAGAATTGTGGGTCCTTAATGTGTTGTTTTTTTGCTTTGGACTCCAGTTGAGAACCCTTGAGTAGCAGAAAATCTGAACTATTAATTTCAAACGGGGATTAGTTGGTCAGACATAGTATGCAGGGTTCTCAGGTATTACTTGATAAATAGGTTAAGCGTCTTGCTTCCCAAAATCATGTTTTGTAAGACAAATATTGATTACTTGGCTTTTTTTATGCTCAACATTGAAAAAAAGAAAATCAAATTTTGTTTATCTGTGGACACACTTATTCCAAATACAGTGGGACCTCGCTTCTCAAACTTAATTCAGTAATCAAGCTTGAATAATGATTTGTTCAAAATCCTAAACTATTTAACCTTTAAAGATTAATGGAAACCGCTTTAATCGGTTCAGGAACCGAGTTCAAAAAACGATTTGTTCAAAATCCAAATTTATTTAACCTAAAAAGAATGGAAAGAATTTTAATCCATTCTTAACCAGTCCAAAACTCCATTCCAAACCCCTATTACCATGAAACATGCTTCTAATTAGGTATTTTCAAACCCACATGCAGTTGGACTTTGCTTTTCTCGTATTTACTGGGTTTTTTCTCACTGAATATTTCATGCTTTTCCATTTCCTGGGGGTGATACAAAATATGTATTTCGTTCCAAAACCGATGCAAAAATTCGAGACTTGGATATTTCAAAACCGAGGTTCCACTGTACTTGCATACATATACACTACTACTTTTTATATCTCTATTTTTTATATATGCATATATTTATATTGTTAAATCTGTGCAAAAATACTGACTATGTCATTAGTTAATTTTTGTTAAAAAGGTTGTTTGCCATTGACAATGTATTGCTGTAAGATTCCTGCAGCGAATACTGTCACACATTTGAGCATTCAACCTGTGTCTGTCTGATGCCAGTGTCCATTGTTGATACCTTATAAAATAACAGGTATTCGTCAGTCACAATTAATTTAAATAATTTTTCTTCTTGATTTGTATATTTCTTACCACCATCCCCTAAAAAACATTAACCCCCTTTTTTTCCTTTTTCTTTTTTTTTTTTTAAATTGCATTGGGATTTTTTTTTAATAATGATAAATTCTTATTTGCATATTTGAATCAGATTTAAAAAAAATTTAGATGAGTTAATCTCCATTTTTTATTTATTTTTCTTAACTACTTGCGATCGGATGATGTATGCATACATGCATTAAACTTTTTTCTAAAGGACTGATGACGTAAATGTACGCATTTTTAGTGTTGCTAAAAGACTAATGTCGTTTACAAAGGCATCTCGCAGAACCATGCAATAAAAAAGCATTGTTCGCAAGTGGTTGATTTTTTTAATCTTTGGACCCTGAATTTGCTAAATTACCAACTAGGCATTCAGAGCCATTCTTTTAGAGGTTCATGTTAAGGTTGAAATTTCATAGTCTTTTCTAGCCTTGGGTCACCAGACCTGATATATCGGCACTTCAAGTTCAAAAGATTAAAGAAATCAACCAAAAAAAAATTATATAGAAACGTTTGGATACCTAGTAAATTTTTTTAACTCTTCAAAAAATCAAAAATCTGGGTCCTTCCTTTCCTAGCATTCCCTTTTTTGTTTTTTAAAAAATTTACAAATATAATAAAACGCAAAACTAAATTAAGAAAAAAAAAAATTTTTTTTTAAATCCTAATCTTTCTCATTTGTCAATGAGTTAAATAAATCTTTTTAATTTATTTTATTTTACTTAATTTTTTTATTTTTTTTACAAATATAATGAAAAGCAACACAAATTCAATTAAATAAGAAGAATTAAAAAAAAAAAATCCTAATCCTTCTCATTTTTCGATTAGTTTAACTAAATTTGACTAAAGTAATTGTGTCTTTATTCCTCTCCTGATTCAGAAATCCCGCGGTCGGATCTGGAAAACTTGAGCCTCTGTGAATTCGAAGCAGAGAACGATGATGATGATAGTAATATATTCATGACTGAGTGATGAATAGTTGATCCTCAGAACAAAAACAAAACAAAAAAAAAAAAGAAATGGTCTGCACTGCTCACTGACTTCTGCTGACTGTGACTCTCTTCCAGGTGGTGATGGAGAGGAGAGCAAAAAGGACAAGAGGGATGTCGTCGAAGATGGAGGAGGTGGACTCGTTGGTCAAGGTGGAGCTGGCAAGGAGCCTACAACTGTCAACGCTTAGAGAAAGAGAAAAAAAAAATCTTTTTTTTTTTTTTTTTTTTTACTACTACTACTACTACTACTACACACAACTTCTAAGACTTCTATTCCACCCACCCCTTTGTTTTTGTTTTTCTTTTCTTTTTTCACTTAAAAAAAAATCATTTGAAAGAAAGAAGAAAAAGATTAGCCTACATGTTTTTATTTTTTTGTGCGCTTTTTATTGTATCATTATTTGGATTTTTTTTTCTTTTTTTTTCTTTTTTTCATATATAAATGTATTTCCTTTCTTCCCTTTCTGCCTGCCTTTGTCTGCAAAAAAAAAAAAAAACTGAAATTGTTTCTCCACACCCTGAATAATGACCTCTCCCCCCCTCGATCCCTAAAATCTCCTGCCTTCCATTTCACTAATTTTTGAATACAGAAGAAAAAAATAAAAATAATAAAAATGAACCAAAACAAATCATCCATTTCCATCTGAATTATTCTTGATTCAACTTTGTAAACACCCACCCCCAAGCACATCTTTAATTTTGTCCCTTTTTTTTAAAACTAAAAATTAATGAAAAAATATCTCAAATTAACAAAAATTATAAAAGCAACACCACTTAAAAAAAACTAGCTTATTAGTGACTAGGGGCATCACTATACTTTTATTGAAAGATATTCTTGTCACACTTGACTATTTTGCGTTCTTTACCATTTCTTTTAATTTTATGGTTATTAGTAATAATGACAGAATTTAAGAAAAAAATGGTAAAATTGCAAAATGGCCAAGTAACAAGTAGGGCTGTGAGAAGAATATTCTTTAATAAAAGAATTGTCACATCTCTACTTATCGGTAGGGCTGTAAATATATGCTTTAATTAAAGAATATTCTTGTCACAGACCTACTCGTTACTTGACCATTTTGCAATGTTACCATATTGTTTTTTCTGCAGTTATTCCTAATAACTACATAATCAAAAGAAATGGTAACATCAAAAAATAGTCAAGAACAAGAATATTTTTCAATGAAAGCATATTGTGACCACACCCTGGCTCATCACTTACTTGGAATAGGTTCTATACTATTTAAGCAAGTATAAAATTTTTAATTAGTACCATCCAATTAATTAATCTTTCGTTTTTAATTATTTCTTGTTATTTTTTATTAAGTATAAATGTCAGTTGAAACTCTTCTTCCAGTTAACCTCCATCTCCAGTTCTTTTAACCTTTTTTATAAATTGGCTTATTAAATGACCCAAAAAAGATTTATGTAAATATATAGATATATAAATAGATTTAGTGTATTTTAGCAGAATATCAATTTTCATGTCTTGTTAAAAAGAACTTAAACCTGCCTTTTTACAAAAAAAAAAAAGCAAAAAAAAAAAAAACACAAGGATAATAAAATAAAAAAAAAAATCAGATCAAAATACAATAAAAACTAGAATGTAACCGACAAAAAAAAAACAAGTGTCAATCTCTGAGGTTGGTAAATAAAGACCAAAAACGTCTTGAAAGCTGGAGGAATAAAAAAAAATATATATAGAAAGATCATAAAAATAAGGATAAAAGTTCTCTTTAATGGCAGACATCTATATAAATGTATTGAGATTTAATTGTATTTTTTATATTTTGCCTGCATTCACTTTTTTGAAGTGAAGCATTGTGGGCAAAATGACTTAATTTATTAATTCTTTTTTTTTTTCTAATGCAGAATAGTATATTGAATTTAGTTTATAGATATTTTGAGTGCTTTGCATTGTTACAATCATTATTTTAAAAATTTTTATTGCTGGCCTGAACATGCATTTAACCGTCATCTTCCATCCCTATTATAATTATGAAACTTGTTTTAAACAAAGCTTATCACCAGATATGGTGGTTGTTTTTTTTTTTGTTTTATAAATTAAAATAAATCCTCACGTGTGAAAATGGTAGTGCTGAATAAAAATGGTGTCACCCTTGCACCCAAAGAGAATTAAACTTTAGTAGGTTCAGAGTGTGGCTTAGGGCCCATTTAAACACTGTTCTGCATGTAAACAAAAATATAACTCTGATTTTTGTTAACATGCAGAATTGTGTTTCGGGGTACCTAGGCTACACTCTGAACCGACTGAAGTTAAATTCTCTTTGGGTGCGAGGGTGACACCATTTTTATGCTGTACTATGGGTAATCCTGATGAAATGTGGAAATTTGTTTTTTAAGTTGACCATCACTGAATCATTAATGGCAAGATTAACATTGATCAAATTAAATAAAGAAAATATTAATAACACCAGACTTGGAATAAAAAATTGAAACCATGTATTGTTTTTTTCTTTAATTAGTATGTTTTTATATATATATATATATATATATATATATATATATACACTTATACACTTTTGGACCCTGACTCATAAAAATTACCAAGTAGTTATCGTTTTAGGTGGTGAGGTCGAGTGTCTGTAAAAGCTCGGACTATGGAATCCCTGTCAAAACCATTCTATCTTTAGCTGTCTCGTGCAGTTCGGGCTTGTTAACTCGAGAGAGTAGCTCATCTAGGTAAAGGGTAACTAATTACAAAAGGACCTCCAGATTGGGGGTTGAGCATAGTGCTAGCAACTCTTTCTCATAAAAATGAAGTATGTTACGGAAAAGGCAAAAAAATTCCAACACACCAATGGGTGTGAAAGAGAAAGAAACCGTTGTAGAACCATTATATTAAGGGAACATATTAATGCCAAAAAATTGGACAGCGATGGTGGAGTATTGGTATAGGCTCGAGCTCTGGAATCATATTACGCGAGTTCAAATCCAAGTCAAAACCATTACTTTCACTTCAGCAGCCTCGGGCAGACGGAGCTCGTTAACTCGGGAGAGCAGCTTGTCTAGGTGAAGGGTAACACCGAATGTAAAAAGCCTGGGTAAAAGCACGTAAAAATGTCCTTGTGCCAAACTTGGGTTGGTGCTTACCAAGTAAATATAATATATAATATTAATGCCAAAAATATTGCTGTGTCCCCTTCTTTTGCTCTGTCATCAGGGTTGATATATCGGCCCTTTAGTGTCCAAAGGGGTTTAATCGCTTTTCAAATAGTTTTGTCCAATGTTTTTTTTTTCTTTTTTTTTTCTTGTAATTCTTTACAAGGTTTGGTTCGTTTTCAGAAGAGGAAGAATCAAACCAATTTTGAAATTTTCTTTTACTTATCCTCATTCTGAAATGTTTTATCTTTAATTCACCACAAAGTTAAATTTTCATGAATTTGAGATCATTTTCTTTTTATGAGTTATGTTATCTAAATATGCTTTTATTAAAGAATATTCTTTTTCCAATCCTATTTATTAGAGCTATAACAGGAACATTTTTCTTTTAGTAATAGTCAAGAAACGAAAATGCTATTTAATAAAAGCATATTGTCATAGCCCTAGTTATAAGTAAATCATGAACTTATGAACAAATTTCACTTATTACCTGAGTTTTAACAAGGGCTGTGACAACATGCTTTTATTAACCCTTTAAACCCTAGCCCATATTTAAACCCTAGCCGATATATTGGCCTTGGCAACCTAAGGCAAAAGAAAACACCCATGCCGATATATCTGCCTTAACAAAATTATCAACTAGTCACCCAAAGCCGTTCTATTACAGGGTTGAAATGTTTGCCTGTTTTTTACTTGCTTTAGATTACTAGGGCCGATATATCGGCCCTTTAGGGTCGAAAGGGTTAAAGAATAATCTTGTTACTTCACTATTTTGTGATTTTTTTTTGTTAATTTTGTAGTTAATAGAAGATTATGGCTTTCTTTATTAAGGAATATTCTTGTCCCTACCTTGGTTATTAGCGCCGTGACAAGAGTAATATTCAATAAAAGCATATTGTCACTGATAACTACAGAATTAAAAGACATCCGTCACCCTCACTGTTAGCGTGTGTTTGTAAGCACATTTTCTATCACTCCATCCTATTAAGTGTCGACAATTGATGTTTTGGATAATTAAAAAAAAAAACTGCTTCGAAGCCATTAGATTATGGTGGTCGTCACCTAATTGCTCTGTCTATTCAAAACAATCTTTTTATATTTAATTTGAACTTTTGGTCTTAGTTTATATCTCACCCTCTGGTCCTGATATCTATAATATTTGAATGAGGCGGTCGACGTGGCTCAGTGGATAGACAATCGGACTTCGGGACCGTACTACGCGGTTTCGAATCCAAGTTTACGTTCACATGTCGACTAATACCCTTGGGAAAAGTATGAAGCCAAATCTTCCCTCCAGCTATTGGTTAAACAGTGCAAGACCTCAACAGCGGATGATGTCTACAATGACACAACGGCACTGAAGGCGGTAGAGGGCTGCAACAGAGGATAGCCTCCAGTCGTCGTGGTTCTCTCCATGCCATTGGAACCAGGTCCTCCTCTGCCAAGGGTCCGTGTGGTGACTGCAGGCGAATCAGTCTCCCTACATTAAGAGATATCACGCGCAGGCGTCTTCCCGAAAGGGTCCACAGGGACCAAAACGGAGGACAGCCATACGAGTGACCGCTGATGATGTTGAATGGGTATTTATATATATTGGCACCCATGGATATAGATATATAGAACATTACCGAAAAGTATAGAAAGATGTAATGTCATCAATCACACCAATTTCTTAAGTAGTAATTAAATGTTGGCGGCAGTCTAATATTTCATCGATCAACTCTTAATTTTCTGAATACTCTCATATTTTTCGAAGAGAAATGTTCCGAAACACATAAACAAATTTGTGCGTGCCTAATTCATAGCAGGGGCAAGGATGTGCAATGTGATTCCTATTGAGGTTGAAGTGTTGGATTTTTAGGACACTCTAAACCAGGGGTGTCCAAACTTTTTGTGAGGATATATGACCCATATATCGCTATGAAAACATTTTGGGGGGCCGGATGAAAATAGAAACTAAAATAACTTGTGAAGGGTGAAACTGTCTCCTTGAATGCAACAAATTGGTGATGTGCAGCTTGTTTTGATACGTGAGATATCACGCAGGTGCGCATTACTTATTCAAAATGCGACCGAAGGCCACAAAAAATTAACAGGCGGACCGGATTTGGCTTACGGGTCGGACTTTTGACATCCCTGCTCTAAACACGTAGAAATTTGATTCGCCAGGTAATAACAAAAAACAGCAAAAATTAGAGGTGAAATAAAATTTTGTACCCACAAAAATTCCTGTCTGATTTCTTTTGGGAGGGAGTTTCATTTCCATCTAAATTTCAGGATCAGACGGGGGATGGATGACACTGACACCCTGACCGTTCGTGGATGCAGGAATGGATATTGACCCCAAAGGTAATGTTTCTCTGCTACTTATAGTTCAACCTTTGGGTTAGTGGGTAAGTATCACCTTTAGGAAACCCTGCATTCTCTACAAGGAACAAACGGCGCTTTTGCAGAACAAGCAAATGGAGATTTTTTTTTTTGCTCGGAGACTTTGCGCTGGTTGTAAGACATCAATTTGATTGGCTGCGGTTAGAGTTCGTCCAAATTTCTTCATTTGCTTGTTCTGCAAAAAAGCGCCGAACAACTTTTCCTATTAAACGAAGAGCCCATTCCACCGTTCTGTTCGCACAGACTTGAAAAGTCCTTGAATTTTGAGTTATGCCAGGAAAAGCCTTGATTTTCATTATTGCCTTGAAAATGATTTAAGTTTAATCCTTTCGACCCTACAAGGCCGATATATCGGCTTTGGGACCTAAGGCTTAAAAAAAGGCACCGATATTTCTTCCCGAATATAGTTGTCAAATAAAAGGAATCGGAGTGACTGGTTGGTCATTTTAAGTCAGGATTCTAAGGATTAAATGTTAAAGATAGAATTGAAATTAATAATATATTTTTCGATTTTATTTTTTATATTTAAAAATATTTTTAAATATCAAAAACAAAATCGAAAAATACATTCTTCCTAAAACCATTTCCGGTATTGCTTATATAAGCTTATGTCACTTTATGAAGATCCTCTCCCACCCCCAGCTATGGAACAATATAATTCAAGGAAGGTTATACATTAATCCATCGTGGATTTTTTACGTCCAGCATGTTAGTGCTACAAGAGAAAATGCAAGCAAGTCTCAAATCACAAAATTAGGAAAACAAACTTCCATGCTTTTTTTAAAACTAATTTATAACTAGGTTCGTGACAAAATTTTTTATTAAAAAATATACTTGTCACATCCCTAGTTATTAATTTTTTAAAAATAAAAGTATATTGTCATGGCTCTACTGATAAATGGAGAATTAAAGAATTGGTAAAATCGCAAAACAGTAGTCTGGGACAAGAATGTTAATCAACTCTTTGAACCCTCAAGTGATTAAAATTCTCGGAGTGATTAAGTCTGTACGCAATTGGAAAAAAACCTGATTAAAAGTCTAGTTATTGTTGTTCCGTGATTAATAGTCGGGTGATGAAAAGTCTGAGGATTTTGTGAGATAAAAAAAACTAATGTTCTATGAGTTAGTGTACAGACTTTTTCTTACCTATTAGAAATTCTATTTATAGAAAGAGCGCTTCTTCTATTTAGTCTCTTCGCTATTTAATCACGTCATTTGATCTTTACCAGGTGAGATACAGGTGTTACACTTGATGAAAAGCCAAGGTTTACCTACAAACATGAGTTCTTAAACATTAGGTTTGCTTTTTTTTACTTAAGAAATATCTTAATCTCATAATGAGAATATAATGCGTTCAGCTAGCTTTCACCGAACAACCAAAAATATCTGAAGTGAGTTACGTCTCTTGGAGATAAAACATGAAAACCAATGTGATTTTTGTATTCAGTGCATCAGATTTGTGAATAATCTGAAAAAAAAACCCACATGTGGTCATAGCTCAAAAACTTAAACTGATTGTACAAAACCAATTTAGTTTTTGGATTCTGTGCATGACATTCAATTATATTTTTGTCCATTGTATTATTACACTGGGTAACATTTTTTAATGTTGTCTAGATTTCTACGAATTAGTTAGGGTATTTTTGAACTGCTGAATCGGGAAATGGCATCCATTTCTCTCCGTCAGGTCAGGTTTTTGTGCCAAGTTGATTTGACAAAAAAATCAAATGTCGTAACCAAATCAATTCCATTTTTGTGGCATTATCAGCTGATTTTTCTCAACACGTATCATCAGCCGGTACTTTTGGACCTCAATACTTCCAGTTATTAAAATAATCATTTCCAATGAAAACAATTATTCTAAATGGCATTCTACTCCCACTAACTTCTCAAATGCTCCACACGTCCATATCTGTAATGAAAAACATTAAAAATGACAAGTGGCCACAGCTCAAAAACTTGACCTGATTGAGTAAAACCAATGTTTTTATGGGATTTAGTCCATTAGATTCATCTTAAATCATCCGGCAAAAAACAGACACCAAATTTGTTATTAACCAGTAATATTTTTAGATTCATTGAATTTCTTATCTTAAAGCATGAAAAATAAACGAGACAAATTAAAATTCAAAGCGATTTTCATTTTTCTCAAAAGCATTTTTCTTATGTTTTTGTCTACAATCTTTTGATCTTTTTTCCGTCATTAAATTGTCTCCGCTTCAATCCAATTCCCTTAAATAATGGATCATTTTTGACTGCAAATCCGTGGCATTATTTGCCTCAAATAAACCTTTACAGAATTTTCCTTAAAAAAAAAATGATAAATTTAATAAAATATTTATTCTAATTAAAAAAGAACGTGAAGAAAAAAAAAAGGAAGAATATGAAAAAAGAAGATGAAAAAATCATTGAAATAAGTTAAAAACAACATTTCCCTCCCAATTTAATTGGGAATTCTTTGAAATGAAGTTTTATAATTTATGGATTAATTTTTATTGTCCTTCTTACACAACGTTTCTGTGAACTTATCCTCCGGCCCGTACTGAATTTTCAATTTTATTTTTAAGATGAGGCCCCGTGGCGCAATGGATAGAGGCGTTGGAATCTCTACGGTTCCATGTGAGCATTGTCAAAGAATAGCGGTTTCAACTCCTACGCAGGTTGGGTTAATCAAAAACGTGGTTCGATAGACAGAGGCGTAGCCAGGGTATTTTGCGCCCGGGGGCAAACTATAAAATTGGCGCCCCCTCCTCCGTATTTAAACGCAT
>JAUZSX010018092.1:0-21544 GCA_034780655.1 Idiosepius hallami
TCTCCCGTCAACCAGTCTACTCCCGAAGGCTCTTCGGAGCCTAGGGAACGGAGGCGGCCGGGGTTCCCCCGGGGAGTTGAGACGCCTATAGACACCAACAGTCCGAGGGAGACTCGTAGTGTAGATTCTCCCGTCAACCAGTCTACTCCCGAAGGCTCTTCGGAGCCTAGGGAACGGAGGCGGCCGGGGTTCCCCCGGGGAGTAGAGACGCCTATAGACACCAATTGCCCGAGGGAGACTCGCAGTGAAGATTCTCCCGTCAACCAGTCCAATCCCGAAGGCTCACCGGAGCCTAGGGAGTGGGGGCGGCCGGGGTTCTCCCGGGGAGTTGAGACGCCCATGGACGACAGGGAGAGTGACAGACCAGGGGCGTCTCAGGGCCGGGAGACCCACAAGGGCTCAGCCGAGCCTCAGGAACGGACTAAGGAGTCTCAGGGCAAACCGGAGCCCCATATTCGTGGTCAGTCCGGGGAGTCGTGTTAAATATTTAAAGGAACTACCTTTGCAGGTAAACCTTCCTAATAGCAATCCTTTGATTTGTTTTTTAGTGGATGAGGAGTTGAATCTCTCCTTTAAAATGAAAGGATTGGATGAAATTGTTCGTTGTCTCGATCAAAGTGATCTTAAATTGGCCGCTGATTTTTCTGACTTGAAAAATGATGTTCTAGAAGTATACGGTCTGATAGGGGTAGATTTAATTGCCTTTCTGGAACCTTTGAAGCTTGTCAAATTCAGAAACGGTTCTGCATTGGAATCTCCCTTGGGATTGCTATTATTCGGAGATATCAATGGCTTCAAATCTGACTGCTCCTCGCCTCTGGAGACTAGTTTGAATTATAGTAAAGTTATAAGTGAGTTTTCTTCTTGTAATTTAACTCACGTGTATTTTGCTTTAAACCCCAAATCTGATCATTTGGATCCGTGGAATGGTTTTGAGGAATCCTTTGTTGATAGAGGCATTGAACAAATGTTCAAGGTGAAATCCATAGGAATAATGGAGGATTGTTGTAGTGATTACGACAAAAGAAAAATTGAAGAATTTCGTTCATCTATTGAGTATAAAGATGACAGCTATTATGTAAGCTTGTCGTGGGATTTTGAAAAGTTGAAACTTGTCCCTTCTAACCATCAAGTGTCTTTAGCAGTGCTTGACAAGGTGGTAGATAAATTAACTAGAAAGAATTTATACTTTGAATATTGTAAGGTATTCTTGGAACAGGAACGAGAAGATGTTATCGAAAGAATATATCCTTCTCCTGAAGATTTTCATCGGTACATATGGATACCGCATAGGCCTGTTATTAAAGACGAGTTACAGTGTACTACTAAGATTAGGCCCGTATTCAATTGCTCGTTGAGAATTGGTAACAAACCTTCCTTAAATGATTGTGCCTACAATGGTGTAAATTTGTATAGTGATCTCTTAGAACTCTTGTTAAAGTTCCGAACTGATGAGTTCGTTTTGTTAGCCGATATTAGAAAAGCCTTCCTCATGATCAGGCTGAAGGAAGAATCAGATAAAAACAGATTTTGTTTTTTCTTCAAAGTAGATAACAAGTTGATTTGCTTCAGATACAAAACTTTAATCTTCGGTTTTGTGTCCAGCCCTTTTATATTGAACTATATAGTGAAATATCACGTTGAAAAGCATTCGGCTGGTCCCTGTCAAAAGATGTTACTAGACAATTTCTATGTGGACAATCTGGTTAAGACTCACAGTTCACAATTTGAACTTTTAGGCCTTTACCGTCAAGCTGTTGACGTGATGTCTAAAGGCAATTTTCAACTGAAGACTTGTTGTAGCAACAGCAGTCTGGTTTCTGATCGTATTAAACTCGATGGGAATTGTTCCTTGCATGGAGGCCCTCTCGAAAAAGTTCTAGGTTATTGGTATAACCCTGATTCTGATGAGATAGGCATCTCTAAAGGAGATTCTACTCTAGATGTCTCTACTAAAAGAAATATGTTGGCTGTTAGTGCGTCTATTTTTGATCCTATTGGATTGGTGTTGCCTATAACAATAAAAGGCAAGATTATCTTAAGCCAAGTA
The DNA here is from genome assembly GCA_034780655.1 of Idiosepius hallami. NCBI lineage: Eukaryota > Metazoa > Mollusca > Cephalopoda > Idiosepiidae > Idiosepius > Idiosepius hallami. Next base: position 2,051 of record JAUZSX010018092.1, read on the forward strand.
TGGCAGTCTAATGTCTCATGGGATCAAAAGATGTCTGGAGAGCTATTATCCGTTTGGAATAATTTTCAAACAAGCCTCAAGGATATCCAGAAAATTGGTTTTAGAAGAAACGCTGTGCAAATTGACTTACTTGCTGTACTTATCATGTTTTGTGACGCTTCCAATCATGCGTACGGCATAGTCGAGTATTTGTATCAAAAGGGTAAGACCCATATGTTCTTCGCTAAAGTGGCTCCCAAGGCCAAAAGAACTCTTCCTACTTTAGAGTTGCTGGCGGTATATTTAGGCGTCAAACATCTGAAGATTTTAGTCAAGATGTTTCCATTTTTGTTCAAGGAAATTATTATTGCAGTGGACGCTCAAGTAGTTCTGTCATGGCTGTTGTCAGAAACGATCCATACCAAGTGTCAGTTCACCAAAAATCGTCTCAAAGACATTAAGTCTTCGATTGAAGAATTGTGTGAATTGGGTTATGTAGTAAAATTCAAGTACGTAAACACACGTGAAAACCCTGCTGATTTAGTAACCAGGGGGATCTCTTTGAGTAGGTTCATCAAAGAAAAAGACTTTTGGATGCATGGTCCATCTTGGTTACAAGTTAAAACCTTGACATGGCCTGAATATAAACTGGATTGTGTCAGTGAAAAATACAACTATTTGGTGAATGCACTCACTTGTCTAGAAAAAGAAGACGGTATTTCTGTAATCGATATGGAGAGATTTTCTTCTCTCAGTAAACTCGTCAATTCGATGAAATATGTCTTGGAATTTATAGCTAAGTTAAAGGGAGATAATCTTTCTGCTGATTTCATCTCCGAAGCTAAAATTTACTTGATAAAAGTTTCTCAAGACCAGTATTTCTCTGAAGAAAAATCTTTCTTAAAAGACAAAAAAGGAGATGCAATTCCCTCGTTAGTGAATAAGTTTAATCTGTTTTTAGATGAGAACGGATTATTGCGCTGCCATGGGCGTATTGAAAATACGGAATATTTTTCTGAGGAAATAAAAAACCCCATTCTCTTGCCTAAGATGAGCCATCTTACAGGCTTAATTATTTTGAATTGTCATTCTCAGTGTAAACATTTGGGTATAGCTGCTACGTTGGAAAAAGTGCGTTGTTCTGGATTCTGGATTTCCAAAGCTAGGCAAGCTGTAAAAGGTTATCTGGCTAGTTGCATGATATGCAAACGTTACAACGCCCTTTCCTTTCGTTATCCCAAAATGACGAATCTGCCTAAACACTGTGTCAACTTAGTGAGACCCTTCCTGCACACAGGAATCGATTTCACTGGTCACCTTTGGGTGACAGATGATGTTAGTGCTAAGAAAATGTATATTTTGTTATTCACATGCTTTAATGTGAGGGCAGTGCATTGAATTAGTGTCTGCCATGAGCACCCAAGATGTGGTGCTAGCTTTTTTGCGATTCTTTAATGTATATGGGGTACCTTCTCACATATACTCTGATAACGCTTTATCTTTCAGTTCTGGATGTGAGATAGTAAAAGAAGTACTTCTTTCTGATGAATTCAAAGGAAGTACAGACACTTGTAATATCAAACACTGTAGGATACCCATGTATTCTGCATGGTTCGGTGCTGTTTGGGAGAGATTGATAAAAACAGTGAAAAACTGTTTATTCAAGGTTATAGGAAGACGAAGGTTGGATTATTTTCAACTTTTGACTGTCTTATCTGACATACAGAAATCTATAAATGATAGACCTCTGACTTACAGGTGTAGTGATGATGACAATCTTGAAATTATCGCCCCTAGCTCCTTTCTTTATAGTCCTCCGGGAAGAACTGTGTTCTTAAACTTGGAGAATAATTCTTCTTGTATAACGCCTCCCAACAGATTACAGTTGATGAAAAGTTTAGAATGTAGAGAATCTATGCTAAACAAATTTAAGTCGTTATGGTATGAACAATACCTGTTGAGTTTGAGAGAATTGTCTAAGGATTTATATAGTTCTGAAACTACTAACCGTATAAAAGTAGATGACATTGTTTTGATTAAAAGTTTCATAAAGTCTAGACCCCATTGGAAGCTGGGTAGAGTTGTTAAACTCACTTGTGGATCTGATGGTTTGATTCGGTCTGTGACGGTTAAGAAAGGTAATGATTGTCAAGAGCACTCGATAAAACATTTGTTCCCGATGGAGTTATCGATTACTCATTCCTTTCAAGTCAAACCTAAAGAGAATAATGGAAATTCTGCCTGTGTAGATTTAGGAAATAATGGCACTCGAAGAGTTGGTTCTGTTAGATCTAGAATGTCAAAGAAGAATAGGCTTTCAGACTATATTTATTACTGATTTTTGATTAAAGCATTTTTTTTTCCTTTTCTTCTTTTTTGTTCGGGAGAGTTTAGAAATTTTATGCTCTGATTTGCTTTTACCTCCTCTTCTTCTCATGTCCCCCTCTTGTTTCTTAATCCAAGTTGTTCTGCTGCTACTGCCTTTTTTGTTAACTGGACGCTGATTGGTCAAAACCGGTTAGGCGCCAAAAATTCATGATTCGGGAATTGAAAAAGACAGTTGGAGAAAAATCACCACTGGAGATGGATGGTTTTTTATTTTTTAATTTTTTTTTTCATCATTTGGACTTCTAAACACTTGGACCTTTTTTAAATTTATACTTTTTAATGTGTGCTAACATTAAGTTAGAATAAAATGAAACTATTTGGAGTTTGTTTTTGATAAGGTTGCCTATATTTTTTAAATATAAAAATAGAAAATGAATTAATTGAAATATTTTTTTTTATTGTTTATTTTTTTTAAAGTTTGTTAAAGTGAATTGTATTCACTTTATAGATTTATAATCTCTCGTAAAAATAAGCCTCAAATTGTCAAAGGGGCTAAACATTTATCGTGATAAAAATATAATTACATAACTAACATTATTATATAAATATGTAATTTTTTTCTTTGGGATGATGAAAGTAATCCATGTCGAGGTGATGAATTGTCAACGTGAGGAAAAAACCACGTGATAAAAAGTCTAGAGTTGAATAGACCGTGATGACTAGACAGGTGATGAATTGTCGGGTGATGAAAAGTTCATTTCCTCGCATTTATAACCATTCTGAATTCACTTTGAGCGATAGGAGGCTCTCCATTTTCGAGTCTAGAGTGTGCTTTGTCGCTCACATCTTTGTCGCAACTTCGAAATCAATGAACCCATTTTATAACTGTGCTGACTTCAACTGCATTGGCATTGTAAACGTTTAATAGGCACCGGTTATTTGGGTGTTGATCTGTTTAATTTTTTGGGGGGGGAGGAATGAAATGACGCATCTCTGTTTCTGACCCATTTAAAGTCTCATAACGTCAATACCCACATCAGAGAGATGAAATTCTCTGGTCATGTATGCATGATTCTGTAGTAATATGGGCGTGGCGGTGTGTCTGTCGGTGTCGTCAGTTGACCTCACACTGAGGATAAAAGACAAAATCGCCACGTCAGAGTTTAGAGCGGGCCAGAAACCTGAAGACGTGCACTTGACTAATAAATGTTTAACTAAAAATGCCCGTCTTAGTGTTGTATATCATCTAGTTTCCAGCTTAACTTTGGAGACAAACACGGAGATGGACGGCAGGAGAACGCCCCTCTCCTGGAGTCTGAAAGTGCCCATAACAACGAACGAACAACACCTTAATTGTAAGTAGCCCTTTTCAGATTTCCAGTTCGACCCTGCCAGCCAAAACGACAGTCTGTTGACGTGGGTGTAAGTCCGGCTATACGACACACACCCACAGGTGAGCAACAATTATTATCGTCGTAGTCTTACAATTTTAGTCCTCAATACAATGCAATTTGCACTACCCTCTGATACAATTTGGCATAATAAAACAGAAAGCATTACTTTTAAAATAAACATCGTAATATTAATTATTAAATTTTCTCTCGGAAATCAAAAGAAACTTTGTACATTAAACAATATTCATACGTAAGATAAAAATCTGAATAATCTGAATATTTCTAATTCAGTGATGCTTTTCAAAACATTTTTTCAATAAAACGTTTTAGCCAAGAGCATCTAGTAACCATGGTGAGTTGATTGTAAATCCCAACTGAGTTTTTCGCATTAGCTTTTCAATTTTTAAAGTACAATATTGAAAGAATATAATTCAAAAAAATATGACATTGTCTTTTTCTTTGCAACGTAAAAAAAAGTTGAAATATTAATGAATTTTCGAGTCTACTTAAAATCTCGTTCTTTCCCGTTTTTATTGTCTGGCCAAGTATGACATAGTTTCAGTGTGAACATCTTCTCAGACACATGACAAAAACATGACAAAAACATAACCATTGACAATAACAGTATTTTATGATAGAAATGCATAAAAAGTAAAGTAATAAAAAGTTAAAGCACAGAAATAATTGTGAAATATTTGTGATTTTTTATAATAAAACATTACAAAATAATACCATTTTTAAATATTATGAAATGGTTTAATTCTATTATTATTATATAAATTTATAGTTAGAGTGCTCAATATCAGTGATAGACCGTGTATATCATTTAAGTGTAGACAAGGAATTAAATATTTTGGCTTTAATATGTTCCTCTAATTTAACGACTCTGAGTGACTGCTTGGTAATTTTCAGTCGGTTTTCAAAGGATTGATATAATTTCCAACCTTTCTTTCAAACGTTTCCCTATTGACCACCCTTTTGGGAATTATTTTGTTGTACCAATAATAAATTAATCAAAACTACTAAATTCCAGTTGGGGAAAATTACGGAAAAAATAATATAAATTTTATACACAATATTGAAAAAGAAATGTCTATCTCATTACATATACATATAATAATGTTAATTATGTAATTATATTTTTATTAAGTTAAATTGTTAGCCCCTATGACAATTTGAGGGTTATTTGTACGAGAGATTATTAAAATCTCTAAAGCGAATACAATTCACTTTTTCAAACTTTAAAAAAAATAAAAATAAAATATTTCAATTGATTTATTTTCTATTTTTATATTTAAAAATATGAGCAACCGCCCAAAAACAGACCATTAAAGATGATTTTTTTTGTATGGCAAACAGCTTTAAAGTATTACTTGATTTATTTTCTAGTAAGTAACCTTCCAAAAACAGGCCTTAAAGATGTTTTTCTTTCTTATGGCAAACAGCTTTAAAATCATATTTGATAAATAGATAAAGACTGTTCATATCTATATATTTTTATAGGTATCATTTGAATTGACCCGGATTTTTCGGTTTTAATATCAGATGGAAAATATGAATTAATTTTCAACTGGTCTATTACTAGCGACTTTGAAAACTATTTAAAGTCATCTTAAGGCGTTGCCAAATATTAGTGGTTAGGGTCGGAATTGTTCATACTACAGACATGCAGATTGTTATTTCTTGTTTTTGTTGCCATTTGTTGTTTAGCTATAAACAAAGAAATCTTTTTGTAATTGTTTAAGCGCAAAGAATTTTTTTAGCGAGATGGAATTTTTGAGATTGACGTATTATTTCTGTTTGAGTGTACTTATTTATATGCTTAAATGAATATGTTCGTTCTAAATATACTGGCAACTTAGAATATCTATCTATCTATATCTAACTATCTATCTATCTATCTATCTATCTATCTATATATCTGTCTGTCTGTCTGTCTGTCTGTCTACAAATAAATTTATTATGAAATCTATCTATTATTCAGCTACCATTCTATTTGCTCTATTTCTATCATTTTTTTTATTTCATTTTATTTATTTGTTTTGTCCGATGAGCAGATGTTCCCTGCCCCGTTTAGAAATGAATAGATAAACATGAATTGTTATTAAATCAATTTATTATTCAGTCATCGTTCTCTGACCTCATTTTTCTAGTTATGGAGTTGTAGTTGTGCTTCAATATCGATCATTTATCACGGAACATTTTTTGGACACAGTAAAGCGTCTTCAGCCAGAAATAGTAAATTCCATTCATTTCTGATGACGCGGGGCTTTTTATAGTAACTAGATAGAACACTTCATTCTTCTGGTCAAAGTCTATTGCAAACGAAAAACAGGTTTTAAAAAAAAGAGGGCCATTAACCAACCTTTCGGCCGAAAATTTCTGTCTTTGTTACCGGTAGATTTTTATCATACATTTTATTTCTTTATTTCATCGTTTTTTTATTTTCTATATTTCTTTTTGTTTGTTCTTCTCTTTTCTAAAGTCAGGTTTTTACTGAATGGTAAATTATTTTAAGAATTTTATTTCTAAATCTAGAAGGATAATATTAGTTCTTTTCAAGCAATCACAATTTTTAATGAATGTTTATTCTTTAAAAAAAAAAGGAGTAAAAAATAACTTCCAATGTATTGTTATGCCATGTTTTAGCCGGATTAGGGTGGATTGAGTTCTTCTCCCCTATGCTTGTTTCTTAACGGAATAAAAATCGCAAACTCTCGATAAACAAACCCGAGTGGTTGAAGGAGTTGACAAGACAGTTTTTGATCCTAGCCAAGAATGGATCTATTGACATAAACTGTACAGTCGTAATGACTAATAACAAGAAAAATATACTTATAATCTAATTTATTCCTATATTTGCATATATATATAGATATATATATATATATATATATGTGTGTGTGTGTGTGTGTGTGTGTGTGCGTACATGATTTTGCATAGCTATGTATATAGCTTGTATAAGAGTGTGTGTGTGTATGTGTGTGTGTGTGTATTTGCCTGTTTAAGACAGGCAAAGAGAGATAAGTAAAGAGGAAGAAAAGAAAAGTCTGTTTAATTCTGTCCAACATCGAAAATCCTCTCTGCATAAAGGGTTTAGGGTGAATCTAAGAGGATTTCGTGCTCTGCGAGGGGATTTACTTAACTGAAATGTTTTATCTATACAATCAGTCACGTGACTATTTCAATACAATTCTATTCAGCAGACGCGGAATTGACGATAACACGACGAACCATTGTCATTTAACAATAATTATATTTCTTTTATGGCTACAGACTTATCTTACAAACAAGCATTGCATGCAGCTATTTCTTGCAAAAAGCTGTGGGGAACCATCTTATTATCATTCTGAAAATTTTTATTCTGTGACATGCCCTTAGGGTGAAAGATAAGAAAAAAGACAAAAAATGCTATTACTACATTTAACATGAAACTAATTCTCTCTAAGCGCAGATATTGTACATTTGAAATTATTTGATTTTAACAACACGATTTTAATAAAGCCATTATTGATGCAGTAAATATTGTCGAAGTGAATAAAAAACTGAATTGTAATTGGCCAGATTTTTAAACAAAGCTAGCCAAGGTTTCAGCTTTCAACTTGTTTGTTTGTGTTTTACGGCATATTGACTTTTTAAGGTCATTTAAAGCCATGGACAATCGTTGTATACACTCGTTTTTTTAAATAGCTTATATTTTTTATCTAACGAACGGATGGGGGAGTGTGGGGATTCATACTTTTCCCAAGGATATTAGTCCAATTATGAACGATGGTGACACCACTAGAACTCGGGTATGACGATTCTGAAGCCGACTGCCTACCCACTAGGCCAAGTGGACTTCCACTTTAAGTAGTAGATTATGATTAAAATGACGAATTATTAAATGCAACTAAATAGTGCTTGCGAAAAGTTACAGAAACATTTCTAATGGGTTTATACAAACTATTAAAAGAATAACTCTTGGTGCTTTTACATGCTAATAAGAGGAATTCGTTTTTGTCTGGTGACAAGACCAGAATTTTCCGTTTTTTAATGTTAAAATTCGACCTTAAAAAAAGGAATCCAAATAAAAGATGGTCACTTATCCAACGATAGTTAAATAAATCCGAGATGGAATCAATAGTAATCCTCCAACGATAGGCAAATAGATCCAAGATGGAACAGATGTTGGTTCTAAGCAATAGTAGCAAGTTTCAGCAACAGCGGCAATCTGGTAAGGAGTCAGTTTGGGTTGGTTCTTTTGTAGACAATATTGTCTTAGTCCTGCCTTCGTTCTGCTCTCTGATTTTCCGATTCTAATTCGCTTCCGTATAAAATCGAATGGATCAGTCCATTGCGATCATACACATAAGAAAAAAGAAGGAAAAACAAGTGAACACTTTATAAATAGACCAAAAATAATGCAACAGTTTTGTTGTGTATGGTACTTAATTTTAATGATTACGTATAATAAACCTTAGTGATGATTCAGTATTAAGATATCAGCTGATTTCCCTTTGACACGTAAGATCTCAAGATAAATTAAATAAACAACAAGATAGGGAAAAAGGGTCACTGTATCTCTAGTTATGTAGGAATCTATCATCAATGTCATAACACAGACAGACCACAGAGATCACACATTGAGACCAAAAAAGATAGAAAAAGAGAGAGAAAGACTAATAACTGTACATTATTATTTCCCTTTACAACTGAAAACTTCAACTTGCGTCTGTGTTAAACAAACGTGCGCCTATATCAAGTAAAAAAAAGCAGTTTATTTTTCTTCCGTAATTTTGTGGTTGGTTTTGGTTTATTTTATGTTTGCCTGTTAATTATTCACAAGAAATTGTTGGTCCATACACAAGCACAATTTTACAAAGATTCCTTGGGTTTATTATAATGTCAACATTCTAAAAGTTAAGCCTGAAAATCTGGTGATATCTATATACTCCAGTTCGTAGTTTTTGTATGACACCCGATATCTCATAGCTCTTTAGAAAATAAAACCACAATAGTTATTTAAATAATAAAAAGACATCCTGTTTATATGTAGAACTCTTGAGAAAAAGAATCTACAATAGTTAAATTAAAAAAAAGGATTCAGACCAATAACATTTCCATATGTATTGTAGTGCGTTTCTATATAATAAGCATCTTTAAAGACTCAGCTTTAAAGAGCATTAGAAATGGATTTAGTAGAGAAAGGAATTAGATATAAGTTTAGTATAAGAAATCCATTAGAAATGAATCTAGTAGAGAAAGGCATTAGAAATGAATTCAGTATAAAAAAAGTATTAATTTATTTCTGATATAATAGGCTTTCTTAATTACTTTAGAGGAAAGTCTCCGACGTACGGGCAAAGCCTTGCAATAATTCTAGTAGTCCATAAAATACAAGTTGATTGAGTTAGCGGAAAATGTTTCAATGTGGATTTGGAAAAAGAGAGATGCGACGGGGAATATTCTTAATATAACAATACACTGTTCACGTGGAGATTAACATTTTATCTGTAACCGTTGATTATAAAATCTATTTTGCAGTTAATTGAAAGGGTCGTAAGATATATTAGGGCCTCCCATCATTGGAGTGGGGTGGGTGGGGCGATGCTTAATTAAAACTGTAGAGAGTAATACCCTAAAACGGGGCACATTCTTTTCCCATGTCCCCAAGACTTATATATTTGTTTATTTGAACATGTACGATTTTGATTGCCCGAAGACCGTCATAGATTCACTGAAGTACAGGTTGCCCTCGGGTTCCGTTCTTACGCTGGCGACATAACCCGAACTTCTGAGTAACTCGGAATTAAACCTTTAATACATCGCTAAATAAATGTTTGATTCCGCTCAATATATTCAATAATAATTCAATAAAATAAATAAGAATAAAAAATAGCATGCTGAGCAAATATCAAAGTGTTTACAAAACAAAAAGTTTAAAAGAAAAATTGCCCCTTTTTTTTTTTTTTTAAAGAAAGGCTGTTTTTTTTTAAAGGGACAAAAATGAAAGCGTCGTAAATGGGAAACCACGTCAGTTGAGTCCATCGTAATCCGAGTGCCGTCTGTAACACACCGATAGGATTAGAGGAATTTTAAAAAGCTACCATTTTGGTAAGCTTCAATTACTTTCGCCGTAATTTCCTTCATCTAAAAATACTTGCCGTGTCATCTCCAAAGAGGACAAATTGCTCAATTGACTAGAGATTTATATTAAGGCGGCGGCGGCGGTGGTGGCGGCGGCCATCATCCAATTGCTGTCAATGCGTTATGCTCGAGACAAAGACTGTCAATAACACCTTATACAAATCTCGACTACTTCCACTCTCCAGTCTAAATTAAATGCTGAAAGCCGGAGAAAATAGTGAAAATGACAGAGATGCGTATAAGGAGTTAGTTACCTATTGTTATATGAGAATATGTTGTCATTTGCAAAAATATAAATACACTGAATATTTGTTTATAGTGATGAGTTCTTTTGTTAAAGCAATCTGACATTTTAAACTGCACCGATTCAATAGCTTGTTAGAAAAATAGCGGCAAAAAAAACCCCAAAAAACAAAAACAAAAAGAAACAGGTTTTTAATTCTATCATGATTGCTGACGGCCTAAGAAAATGAAGTGGAGCATTGGTAAAAGCTCAGACTATGAAATCGTATTACGTGAGTTCGAATTCCAGTCAAAATTATATTATATCTACTATATATCTATTATATCTTACGACCCTTTCCAGTCAAAACCATTGCATCTAACGTTAGTTGCCGCAGTGAGATGGGGCTTGTTAACTCTATAGAGTATCTCATGTAGGTGAAAGGCAACACTGATTACAAAAGCCCAGAGAAACACTACTTGTGGGGTTTGTCACGGTGAAAAGGCTACGAGATAAGAACTCGGCCTCCAAATACTATTGCAACCTTGCAGCCTTTTTCCAGAAAAAAATGGCTAGTCTGCTCGGGGCTAACCACCCTGCCTGTTGTATACAAAAGAAGTTTACGAAATCGACTTAAGGATTCGACTCTACGAGCAAAGGAGTTAAATAAAAAAGGTAATGAATGAATGTTTATCCCCCCTCCTTACAACGTTTTGTATTTGGTCTTGCTAAGAGTCAATTACTAACTTCAACAAAGATTAGCAAAGAGATCAGGTTTCTTACTGATAAATAGAGCTGTGCCAATATTATTTATTAAAGAATATTTTTGCCCCAGCCATGCATATATATTGTGACTGTCCCGGGCAGCTAAATTGGATCATTGGTAAAAAGCTCGGGCTCTGGAATCGTATTACGCTAGTTCAAATCCCAGTCAAAACCATTGCATTCGCTTTTAGCTGCCTTGGGTAGATGGGGCTCGTTAACTCGGAAGAGCAGCTCGTCTCGGTGAAGCGTAACACCGAATGTAAAAAGCCCGGGTGAGAGCACTTAAAATTGGTCTAGTGCCAAACTTAGTTTGGTGCTCACCAAGTAAATATAATATTGTGACTGTCTTTTTAGTTTTGATCGCTACTACTCCCTTCATTTCAAGTAATCTCTCCTTTCTTAAATCTCCCCTAAAATTGTAAGTATTCGTAGGTGACACTCCAATCCAGCCCAACTGCGACAATCTTTCTCCCAGGATGAACACAGTCAAAAACAAACCCACAGCTAACTCCTCTACACACATATATACAGTGCCATGCTTAGCGACTTAGCGGCCCTGACGCAGAATACGCCTTGTGCCCTTTACTCTAAAAAGACAAGTTGCCCCCCCCTTCAACATACTGGAACCTTTAACTATATATACATACATATGGTAAAGGATCGGGCTCTGAAATTGTGTTAAGCGAGTTCAAATCCCAGTCAAAACCATTACACTCACCTTTAGCTGCCTCGGGCAGATGGGGCTCTTTAACTCGGGAGAGCCACTCATCTAGGTGAAGGGTAACACTAAATGTAAAAAACCCGAGTAAGAGCACGTAAAAATGGACTTGTAATATAAATCGAGAGTGATAGGCGGAAATGTGCGTGTGTGTGTTTGCATGTGTGTTTGTGTGTATATATAGAGACAAAGAGAGTGTTTTCCTGTACGAAAGAGATGAGCATCGGTTGCAAAATCAAAGGATACCAATGCACTTGTATTATTAAACATAAGAATAGACATACATACATATACATACATGTACATACGGACAGATAGAAAACGAGGAAGACCAATCAATCGATGGATCGATCGATCAAAGCCTTGACCGATGAGAGATTCCAAAGATAAATTTAATAAAATCATTTCAAGGTTGGAAAATCTTATTACATTATCTAAACTTGGCCTCATATTTCGGTGGTTTGTATCAAGAATCTGGAATCTATTTCAGGAATACATCATTGAAACCACCTTGACACTTTTGAAGGAGGACAAAAACTCCGAGGTGATTGAGCCTAGCTGTAGTTAATTTATATAATATTATGAAACCTTAATATATGAAACCTGTGCTATCACGAGAAAATGCTACCTAAAAACCAACAATATGAAATACATATTTAATAACAACTGAACAAACAACATTCTCTTATTTTTAGAGAGATCGGACTATATTTAAGAATATAACACCAAACTCTTAAAAAATTTAATGAAACTAATAACCTTACCCCCTCCCACAAAAAAAATAATTAAGAACAAACAACTACCTTAAAAGAATAAACAAGCCAAAACTGTAAAACAAGTGAACTAGGTTGAGCAAATTAAAACAGTTTTCAGCATTGAATGACCTAATGAGAGACAATATGCTGGTTAAATAAGTTAATCCATCTATCAATATAACCACTCATAGAGTTGTTATAAGTGTAATTATTATTAGGATTAAATTGTTCATGGATTATTATTATTAGTATTATTATTGTTGTTGTAAATCTGTTCAATAACAACAACAATATGAACAAAAACAACAACAACAATAACAAATAAAAAATCACGAATAAAAACATAAATAATACAAAAATCACAAAATATTTCAAGTTTATCAAGCATGTGATTTCTTTCTTTCTTTCCTCTTTTTTTCTTTTTCTGTTTCGACTGAGTAAAAATCAATCCGGTGTCAATTGGTGATGCGTCAACGATAAAATCTCGTTTGTCACGAGATCGTGATTTCGGAAGTTCGAATTTTTGGATCGCGACCAAAAATTATTGAATGTTGTTTGTTTGAAAACGATGTGATAAAAATATGGAGGGTTTGGATAATTCTTTTGATTAAAACAACAACAAAAACGAAGAAGAAGAAACAATCTTCATAAAGATAGGCTAAATGACGGGATTGCTTTAAGTCATCATCTTATCTTATCGCACAGTGATGTGCGTAGTGTAACCATTGGATTATGCGAAAGAAGTAGCAGAGTTTGTTAAATGCCCTGGTACTCTATGTGGTATTTTTAAATGGTCACTCATCTAACCACTGACCAGTTTCGACGTTGCTTAACTTCGCTGATCTGACCGAAACTGGTGTCTCATTAGAAGATTTTTTCTAAAAGTTAATCAATAAAAGTAATAGGATTTTGTAGAAGAATTTGATTGAGGAGTCAAAGGTAAATAAAACGGGTAAGTTTTCAAATTAGTTTTTTTTTAACAAATCTGTTTCAGTTTTTTTTTGTTAGAGGTTTCATATTCTCAAATACTTGTTTAAACACGATGTGATAAAAGTATGGAGGGTTTTAATAATTCTTTTGATTAAAACAACAAAAAAAAGAAGAAAAAAAACTTACTGTGAAAGTTATTTGAAACTTACCAAAAATGTACCTTTTTCACCGGTTCACCAATCGTCAGTACCGACACAAATCCTCGGGATCGAGCAGTATATTCCAGACTAAGACGAGCTTTTTTTGATGACGTAACCCTGGGCGACTTGTACGTGTCTTAGCTCTGTGCAGCTTGGAGAACATGCCCCTCTCCGTTTGTCTGACACATGCCTCATTGACTGGCCGCATGATATCGTTCACTCTCCCTGAGTGTAAACCAAACAAGCTCATTTTTCGCTGGCATCGAGCTGAGCGGTATGATCCTTCTGCAGGTTCATCTACGGAAACCTTGTTACAACATTTACTTCATCTAAACGGTCGGGTCCGGTCGTCTTCTCCGGCATTGACCGCGTGATGGAGAAGCCTATTTACCTGATCTAAGGGCATTGCTTCACCATTCAATCAGTAGTACCGACGGGTGGTGTGTACAAGGGGCAGGGAAGTGATCGATACATGTGCATTGGGCAGCAAATTTTTTTTTGTTGTTTCTGTAGAATACTTCGTGTTCATAGGGAAGAGTCACTCGCCCTATGCTCAATCTCCAAGTACTTTTTCGGACCTTTATTCGACTTTTGTACTCAGTGTCGCCGAGTCATCTAGATCAGTTACTCTCCCGAGTTAAAGAGTCCCATCTGCCCGAGGCAGCTAAGGGTAGATAAAATGGTTTCGACTAGGATTTTAACTCGCGTAATACGATTCCATAATCCGAGATTTTACCAATGCTTCACCTCGCCGCCAACCAAAAAGGTAGTTTTTTTTAGAAGTCTTTTCATCATATCAGCATACTACTTCTTCATTGAATCTATGACGGTCTTCGTGCAATCCAAATCGTAAAAGATCAAATAAGCAAATATATAAGTATTAGGGTCATCAGGAGAGAATGTGCACCATTTCGGGGCCTTCCTATGTACGGTTTCAATTACACACTGCCTCCACCCTCACTGATGAGAGGCCCCGTTATATTTCATAATCCTTAAATTAACTGCTAAACTGATGTTAAAATCAACGTAAAAAATGCTTAAACATTTTTGTGTGAATCTCAATCAATAAAAGCGATAGGTTTTTATGGAAGAATGTGATTGACGGTCAAAGGTAAATAGAACAGGTAAGTTTCTGAAATGAGGTTCATACCAAATTCCTTTTAGTTTTTGTTTTGTTAAAGGTTATATGCTTTCCAATTCCTTCAGGGGTGAAAAAAATGAACGCGAATATATTTGCAGATTTATTGTGAAATTATAGATTAGTCATAATGCCATCGAGAATACGAAGTTATGAAATAGAAAAAGAGAACTCGGTGACTTTTTTCTTTCTTTTGTTGCTGAGTTCTATTTGATATTGAACAGACTGAAACGTTTTTTTTTAACGCGCTTTAACAGAATTTGAGCAATCTGTTTTTTATAAGAAAAAAAAAACAAAAAGACAAAAAGACAAAAAGAAAAACCAAATCAAACCAGTAGAAACAAACAGAAGTGACAAACTAGAAAAGAGAAACTTAAAAATTAGAGAACACACATGCACCCCCCCACAGTGATAAACAGTCATGCACACACAGACATACACTTCAATTATGAAGGCCATTGAAACGACTGTGATCGAACTTGCGAACTAGGATTCCGAAGAACGACTGCCTAACTAATAGGCCAAATGGGCTTCCCTAACCTCGATTTCAATAAAGTTAGATTTTAAGTCCGCTTTGCAAAAATTTCTCAAGTTGGACGTTTGCAACTTAGAGAGTCTGTTCATATTAATCCTGAAATCATCGGTAGGAAAGACTTTTTTTTCTTCTGAGGCTTCCCTATCTTCGCATTTTATATTCTAGAGATAAATTTATTGATTAACATTGGAAACTTTCCTAAATAAGTATGTGGCATAAATATTAACCAAGAATATCCCAGATTATTCATTCCTATTTGGTCAAATATTGAACATTTCGTCTGCTTTTTCATGTTTATCTCTAACTTTTACAGATTTGTATGATATCAATTTCTAGCAAGTTCATCTCATACCTGGAATATGCAAATCAATGCCATGTTGACGTGATCCAAATACGAAATGATTATCAATTTCGTTTTCTAATCGGCAATGGAGTTCAATAAACCATAATATTTTTAGTCCGGGAAAAAATGGCGTTGCTCTTGCACCCAAAGAAAATTTAACTATAATGGGTTCAGAGTGTATCTTAGGGTCCCCTAAATACGGTTTCGTATGTTAACAAAAATATAACTCATTTGGACTGTAGTTAACATGCCCTTCCACCTAAAGAGAATTTAAGTTTATTAGGTTCAGGGTGTGTCTTAGGATGCCCTAAACACGGTTCTGTATGTTAACAAAGATGTAACTCATTTGGACTTTAGTTAACATACCCTTGCACCTGAAGAGAATTTAACTTTAGTGGGTTCAGAATGTAGTTTAGGGTCCCTGAAACACAATTCTGAATGTTAACAAACACAGATCTGCATGCTAACAAAAGTCCAAATAAGTTAAATTTTTGTTAAAATGCAAAAACTGTTTAGGAGACGCTAAGCTACACTCTGAACCCACTAAAGTTACATTCTCTTTGGGTGCAGTGGCGACGCCTTTTTTTTCCAGGACTATTTTAACACTGTTAATTCTAGAGAAATTCTCCCGGGTTCCAAGTCGATTTTTTTCTTTAAGGCTCCAGAGAGATTGACATTTTTTTATATGATCGTAGGAACCTAAAAAAAATAATAATTCAGTTTTAAAAGGTAAAACAAATTATTTTAAAAAATACTCTATTTTTTTGAGGACATTTTTCGATGAAGTCGATTTGGCTTAGTGTTGTTTGAGTTTTCCATATTTTTTAATACTTAAGTAATAAATAACTATAAATATGTGATATGAGAACTTATAAAAAATAAGTGGTTCTCGTTAGTGTAAAATGCTTCTTTAGCAATATTCGTCGTCGTCGTTAGTGGTGGCGCTCACTCGTGTCCGAGTAACGGGTGTATCATTCGACGACTATTTTCTAAGATGTTTATATTTTATAGGCTTTGCAAGACCTTTATTATTGAAATCATCGGTTCACGTTGATTTTTTTTAAAGTACTGTAAGTTGTCAACCCAAATAGTGCTTTTAGATCACTTTGACATATGTGGGGTGGGGATGTAAAAGAAAAGAATGGGGTTAGAATTCGAAAAGAGAAAAAAGAACTTCAATCCAAAAATTGTTGTTGAATTTAATTTGGTATCTAAAAAAATAAAAATAAAACCAAACAAATCTGACTTTGATTAAAGTTTTACTTGGATTTGTTGTTCGATCTACGTCTTCGATCATCTTTGGGTGATCTTAAATAAACTTTTTCATTTCATTTAATAGAATTAAACGCAGAGAAGAATCTCTTCAAGCGCTAGAATTGTCGGCTGAAATAATTTGACATCCTTCTTCATTTTTCTTTGACTTTAAAAACGTTTTCAGCGAGTTTTCTAGTAAAGATTCAGATTTTATTTTATCTTTTCACAACAATCTATTGTGGTGCTGTGTTCTATAGAAAGTAGAAAATCTAATTACATTTATTTACACTGTAGATAAACAAATTATGAATTGAGTTCCCTTTTAACAGTGCTGCCAATAATATGTGTATTGCCAGTGGAAAAAGCTGTTAGATGTACGTTGTGCTTGCTCAGGACAACACGTAAAAAAATAAAGTATTTCTTTTGGTGGTTAATATTTGTATCCTCCTTATTATTATTCAAACACCCAAACATACAAATGTTATAAATGAAATGGATAATATTTATATTTACATTATTATTATTTTTTTCTTTTTCTTATTCTTCTTATTCTTCTTCTTCCTCTCTCTGTATCAGTCTCTCTTTCTTTCTTTTTTCTTCTCTCTCTCTTCCCCTCTCTCTCTCTCTTTTCTCTCGCTATATATATATGCCTCTCTCTGCTTCTCTTCTCTCTCTTCTTCTCGCCCACTCTTTATTTATTTCTCTCTCTTTCTGTCTCTCTCTTTCCAACCTCTCTCTCTTTCTCTCTCACTTTGTGTTCGTCTCTCTCTTTTTCTATTTCTTTCTGTCTCTTTCTGTCTCTCTCTTTCTCCTTCCTCTCTCTTTCTCTCTGCCTTTCTCTCTTTCCGCCTCCCTCTTTCTTTCTCGCACCAGTTAACAGGCGTTCTCACACCAAGCAACCAGTGGTTTCTGCTAGAGTCAAAGTGACAAAAAAGTCACTTTCCAGAAAGTTTCGCACCATTTTAGTCAAAGTGCAATATCTTCCCCGGTTTTCACCTCGCTGCGTCCACTTCTCACACCTGCCAATGCACGGTGGTCATTCCTAAAGACAGAGTGACAAAAGTCTCCTTTGAGACTCCAGCACATCTGAACACCTTGCAAATAGTGACTACAAGCTCTCCTCCTCCGCTGAATTCAGTACCTTTCTTATGATTTGCGCTTTCTTTATAAGTGCAGTTGTCTGTAAGATATTTTTCTTGCCGTTGATCCGAATTTCAGTTAGTCTTTCATTCAGGTCTTTTGGATTTTACCCTAGCGCTCCAATTTTTATAATAATAATAATAATAATAATAATAATAATAATAATAATAATTATGGTAATTAGGTATTAGTGTATTTTCGTGCACATGGGTGTTCATATGCAGTTTGAATTAACTATCACTAAATATGGCACCCATGGCTGTTCATATGCAGTTTGAATTAACTATCACTAAATATGGCACCCATGGGTGTTAAAATTCAGTATTAGCAAAGAATCTCTAGAATGAATCTTTTTTTATCATGTTAAAATTTATCATGAGTGTATGTGTTCTATTTTCAGATAAATCGTCATCATGCTCACATTTCCCAAGTCCTCATCTCTAAATTTATGAAGTTCTGCCCACTTTGCAGTGATTCCAATGAAGATGTAAATTCTTTATCCCCTGCCAGTGTGTCGCAGTTCCAAAATGAAAATACTGACAACCACTTCCTTGATGATTCCCTGGTCGACATCAAACCAAACATTCAAGTCCTTTCTCAGTCAATCTCACACAGTCATTTGGACAACAGTCTCAACTCTTGTTCCTCATCGTCACCTTCTTTTGCTTCTAGTCACACGTCGGGTGTGACGTCTTTTCAGTACTGTCCAGCGCCACCACCATCAGCTACTCAATGGAGTAATTCCCTTCCCCAGGAAAATAATGACTACTCAGACGCGGAAATGATCGATGCTAACCATTTTATGGCTGTTGGAAAGGTAAATCTTTTGAACAAGAAGATGGTTTTACTGTATGGGTTTATTTTTATTGCATCTAATTAACCCTTTAAACCCGAAAGATCCGACATATCAGCCCCAGTGACTTAAGGTCAAAGAAGACACACACACACACACACACACAATATTTCAACCTCAATCTTTGGACTTTGACTAAGCTACATTTCCAAGTAGTCACTCAGAGTCTTTCTATTAAAGAACTATATTAGGGTCGAAATGTCAGTGTGTTTTTTTTACTTTTGGTTGCTAAGGCCGATATATGGGCCCCATAGGGTCAAAAGGGTAAAGATAGAATAATTGAACCCATTTGATTAAATAAGAAAGATGATAAGTTTAAAAGTAAAATTGATTTAAAAATGAAAAAGAAGAAAGTAATGAGTGGATGGATAATATTATATTATTTTATCTAATTAAAATAGGATAATTTAATCCATGATTAAATAAGATAATAAATAAGTTTAAAAAATAAACTTTATTTAACAAAGAAAGGAAGAAAGTAATGAGTGGATAAACCATATTACATTATTATATCTAATTAAAATAGGATAATTTAACCTAATTGATAAAATAAGAAAGAAGATAAGTTTAAAAGTAAAATCAATTTAAAAAAAAAAAAAATGAGTGAATGGATTTGCTGAAATTTCTGTTGTTGAACGTCAAGTTAAAGTTTGTTGAGTTGTTTGTTGGTGTTGTTTAAACCTTGATGAAGAAAGATGATTAGGAAGAAATACAGTGAAGTCTCGGTTATCGCGGTTAATGGGGACCGAGACCACCTGCGAAAACTAAAAATCCGCGAAGTAGCAGCGCCCCTTCAAAACTGCTTAAAAA
>JAUZSX010018198.1:0-21533 GCA_034780655.1 Idiosepius hallami
TACTTGGTGGTCATATATAGATTGCTATACTTGGTGGTCATATATAGATTGCTATACTTGGTGGTCATATATAGATTGCTATACTTGGTGGTCATATATAGATTGCTATACTTGGTGGTCATATATAGATTACAATACTTATCCACGTTAAATGGTTAAATTTTTTTTTGGCATATAAACATATTAGTATTTACTTCTTCTGGTAAAGGCACTAACTAGTCTGAATAAATATGACCAAAATATATTTTTACTTCAGGATTTTAGTTCAAGTTGGAAATTAGACTCTCAGAATTGACTTATGAGAAAATCCTTTGCTTCTTTTCCATGCAACTAATCATGACAAATCTCTTTTTGTTTTTACTAGAAAAGTTTTTTTGTTCACACATCATTTTGGGAGGTGATTTTACACTAATTCATTACTGTGGCTGTTATCTTAACTCTGTTTTTTTTGTTTATATAAATA
Organism: Idiosepius hallami; assembly: GCA_034780655.1. Classification (NCBI taxonomy): domain Eukaryota; kingdom Metazoa; phylum Mollusca; class Cephalopoda; family Idiosepiidae; genus Idiosepius; species Idiosepius hallami. The sequence continues at coordinate 464 of JAUZSX010018198.1, forward strand.
TATTTTAAACCTCGACTATTTAATGAAATCAAAATTAAACTTAAATGGATCTAAGTATTTTTTAACTTTTATTAAATAATCCTTGTGATTCAATCAAAATTTACATTTAGAATAATTCTAATATAGTTTCCAAATGCTCATAACCTTTTAATTGAATAAAAGCATTTTCTATAAATGAAACATAAAAATTATTTTTTTTTGTTTTATTCATATTTCTTTACAATTTCTCAATAACTAGAATAAAAACAATATTCACTATTTTTCATTACATATTCTAGAGGTTATTTTTCTTAATATGCAAACTCACATATCTACTTTGTTCTATGTATATAATTAACAATTATAGAGATAGTATGAAAAACAATACTAGTATGATGGAGTCTCGTTTTTTAACTCTGACCAAAACACTATGTATTTTCCATCTGTACATTGTAAAACTATAAAAAGAAGACAGAACTGAACCAATTGTTATCATCTTTGACAATGGTCACATAAAAGGAATAAAAGGAATACTTTCACAGTTGTTGGATATTGATTCTTTGTTTTTTGCTGACAATTCCTGGCAGTCTGAAGAACATTGTTGAAAGCGTTAGATGATAAGAGGCTGGGATCTGATTGTGTTTGACATGAGAAAAATTCAATGAATGTGCCATGAATATCCAAAATAGTAAAAAAAAAGTTTGCAAATGATATTCTTTCAAGAATTACATTTCTAAATCTTATCAGTTTACTTTTTTTTTCTTTTTAATTAATTAAATCTTTTTTAGAATTTATCTTGTAATGTTCTTTGTGTTAGATACTCCATCAATTTAACAAGCTTCAAATCATATATCACTCTGTCTAGTCTATAAAATGCATTATTATTTTAAAAGATTTGTGTAGTTGAGCTGTTTGATAGGTTTTTATATTCACTAAGAATCAGATTTTGACTTTCTTAACCTTTTTTTACAAAAATTGAAGCAAGAAATTTAATTGTTTTGTACTGTTATCATTCTTGCATACATCATTCCAATGCTTTGTGTTAAAATAAATTCAGATCTTTATTCAAAGCAGTGTTTAAATTATTTTTCCCTGATTAGCACATTTGCCTGTCAGAATAATTTTTAGAAAATAGATAACGTAAATGGGAGTGTGTTGATTTTTTTTGGGTTGTAGTCCTTATCTTTACCCTTATATTCACGATGTTTCAGCTCATACACTTTCCAGCTATGCTAATGTTATTGAATTCCAAAACCATCATTTAAAAAAAAGCCTTCATTGAAGCCCAGGATTTATGGGACATTGATTAAACAGACGTGTTAGGCTTCTACTTTTCTAAAGCTAAAGTTCATTAAATTTTTCTGATAGGTTTCCTTTTTTAAAGATCATATCTTATTACAAAATTGATTACATTCTTGTAACATTATTGGTAAATTTTTTCAATATTATCCTTCAAAAATGTTTTTAAGCACATAAAATCAATTTATTACACATATCAATAATGAAATTTTACAATAGTTAGTGTACACTGAATTATGAATTGATAAATGATATTATAAATGTACATATAAATTTGATATTAGGTTATAATTGTTCAAAATTGAGAGCAAAGGCATCTGTATTTTTGAACTTTAAGATTACTTAGCATAAGGGATTTATCTCTTTAGAACTCAACAGTAACCAGCCATCATATTTGCATCCCAGTGTCCCTTATACTTGATTTCCATCTCCTTTATGTCTAGATGAAATCTCAACCCTTAATTATCTGTCATTGATCCTAGATTTCCCAAATGTGAGAATAGATAATGCATTTTGATGCTTATGTTCCATCTGAGATTTCTGAAAGCAGTCAACATATTGGCAACAAGCTCTGTATAATAGCTGGTCTTATTGTTGTAAAAATATTTCTTCATAGCTAGAACAGAAAAAAAGTCTACACCCTTTTCCTGGTACATTTGCAGACTACCAACAATGCCATTTTTAACTGTTCCATGTTTATGTATAAAAAAAGCATAGTGCTAGTAAGAGAAATAGCCATGAACATTGTTCAGGGTTTGTTGAGCTATTTAATCTAAGCTTAAATAAAAGTATTATCAGAAGTCCTTTCATTAATTTTGGTGAGCTAAGAAAGCATGTTTATAACAGTCAAGAGAATAAAAGTCCAAACAACTTGGATAATAATTATCAAAACTCCTCTTAAATTCAAACAACCAATACATTTACTCTGGGAAAATTTTATTTGCCATCTTTTAATTTCTATTTGTGCATTTTTAAAGACTTTTATTCATTGTATAAATTGAATGAATCAAGGTGGATATGTTTTTGGCTTTTGACTCCTGATATTTTTAGCTAGATACAAATATTAAAATGGCTAAGTGAAAGTAACCAATAAAATGTAATTACATTTCATAAACAATTTAGTAAGTTTGTCAAATTATAAATTCTTTCTGTCTCCAGTATATTTTTTGATGCTTCATGTGATTCAAACTTGATAAATAAGAAAGAAAATTGAAAATCAAGTGATGACTAAACAAAATTTAATTGAATCACAAATTTTTTGTTGAAAAATCATGTGTGAATGGGCCTATAGGTTTTCTATTATTTCAGTAAATGACGATGGCAATGGTATTTGATTATGTTGAAATTGATTAAGATATTCAATTAATCATTCCTCTGACAGTTAAACCAATAATGTTTGATTTCAATTTAGTCTAAGGATTTGAGTAATTAATCAAGCCATAAGAAAGATTATCTTTTTCAAAGTGTATTGATCTGACCCTTACAAGACAGACATTTTATAGCAGAAGCAACACAGTTAAAAGTTTAAAAGAAACCCTGGTTCCACAGTAAGCTTCCTAAAGTAAAGGGCTTTTACTGAAAACAGTTTGCATTAAGACTCAGAAAGAGTGAATATACTGGAAAAACAACTGTCATCTTTTCCAATATTCTTTCATTATTACTATTGTATTTTCTTATTTTATTCTGACTGTGCATTCTTCATTTTTATCTTATTATTAGTTTTTTAAAAGAATATTTTATTGCCAGTTTTAGGTCTAAAGTAATTTTTTGTAATGAAAAGGATCCAAAAGTTTTTTAGTAAAAGGAAAAATTATTCCAAATTATGAGTTGGTATCAACTTTAAAAAAAAAAAGTATTAAATTAAAAAAAATGTTTTAACTTGTTGGTTAAATGAATAGCTGAATGACTTGTTGATAAGACATTTGAAAGTGAAGAAAATTGAAAAGTTGATATAATAGAGAAGATACCAATTCTGTCATATTATTTGTTAATTCCTTCTGCCCCCTTGTTATAAGTGGTATGTTTTGAAATGGTGATGCATATACATAGTCTGTCATACCAAAAATATTGTAACAAGTTGCAAATCATCTTCTTTATTACTCTGGAATAAAAAAAAAATTCATCCATAATTTCAGGTAACAATTATTAATACCAATTTTTCTTGGAATTGTGCAAAATGGTTCATTGGAAAATTACTAGTATACTGACATTACTCTGAAAGATCGTTGTCATATTTATCATGTTCTAACCATCAAAAGTTTTTTTTTTATTCATTCCTCAGTTGCAATACTTCTCTCTGGGTGCTTGTTTGTTACTGAAAGGAAATATCTATTTTCTGGGCAAACATAAACTTAGAAAAAAAGGGTTATAAACTAAAAAAGGAATCCCTGTTATTGAATAAATAGTTATTGTGGCTGATTAGAACTTTGCTTTTATTGGATTGTTTTGGAGTCATATAATGGTTGTGAATTTTTGAGTTCAGAATAAAGTTTGAATGTAAATAGTTTGCTTGAAGCCATTTGCTAATTACAACTTTCTTTGCTGGCTGTACATTGTACTTAATAATTGTCTTAGATTTATATGCTTAAGTTAAATTTTGCTATTTTCCTAAAGGGATGTTCCTCATTGCCTAGTTGTTTCCACAGGGATTGTGGCAAAATTTATTTTGAATACACAAAGGTTTGTTTGCTATTTGACTTTTCATCAAGGTTAGTTCTCATATATGTTAGAACTAGATGGCTGCTAATTTTGAATTAAATAGAATTCAGCTGCTTTTGGGTGATGAATGAAGGCATGGTTGTTTAGTTAAGTGATAACATCAGCTTTGCTTACAACCAGGGCCAGATTAATAATGAAGTAAAAGAAGCACATGCTTAGGGCATGAAGGGAAGGAAGAACTTTTCATATCCAAATTTTTAGTGTTTAATGAAATAATTTGATTTTGTCACAAGACTCAGACCTCAATATTAGCCAAGTTGAAATAAATTTTGTTTGATTTATGTAATATAGATGTTATGTAAGATTAGTTTTAAGGGTTTGGGCAAAGACTTAGCAGTAAAAAAAAATTAGAGGAAAACTTTCAAATAGAAATAATTTTTTTTTTCTTTTAGTTTAAAGGATAATATCTTGTTTTCTTTATTGTGTCGATATTTTGAATGATATTTTGGTACCAAAAAGCATCGTTCGGCCTTGAGTATCTTATATATTATGTCAACAGTGAATAGAATTATAATTTCTTTGGATAAAATCTTTGGTTTCATTGTTTTTCTCCAGTACACTTAGTTGACATTCAAGATTCTTCTAAAGATTAATAAAAAAAAAAAAAAAAATTAAAAAAATAGGAAAATTGACTTATCAACTCCCTTTTATAAGTTCTTGAACAAGGTTTTTGGAAGCTGGTATAAATAGTACTTAGATAATTGAATTATGAAAGTATTTAATCAGTTTTCTCATATTTTCTTTAATCAATGAATATTTAATAAACAACAATTAATACTTTTTTTTTTAAATTCTTTACTTGTTAAAAATCATTTAAAAATTCCCCACCTTCCAGGCCATTTTCATGAATAAAATAAACTTTTCTAATGAAGTATTGGAAAAGAAAGAAAAACCAGAATATATTATATATTAGCTAAAAAATAAGTTAATAGATTTGATTTATTGTAAGGGAATGTATAAAGAAAACTGAATCTTAGTAATTTTTACTCATGTTTATTTTGAATGTTTCCTAGATCGGATGAAAACTTATTAAATGAGTGTGTGAACGTTTATTCATACTCAACTGTCATATAAATAAATGTATGTAGAGCTTATGTGTCTAATTAGTTCTGTTTTGTCTTTTTGAAGTATGTAAAATTAAATATTTTAGCAGAATAGGTTGTTCCATGCTTAAGGCTATCAATATCTTTTATAAAGAATATAATTGTCACATCTTTTGTTACGGCTGTAGACAAGAATATTTTAAATAAAAGTATTTTGTCACAATGCTACTAAGTAAATAATTTAAAGAAATGGTAAAATCACAAAATAGTAAGATCTGTGACAAGAATAATTTTTAATAAAAGCATATTATCTCTCCCCTATCCATAATACAAGATCAAAAGCTCTGGAAATGATTTATATAAATATATTCTCATAAATCAGCAGACTTTAGCTCTTGAGTATACTTGATTTAAGCTGTGTATTTAATTAATTAAATTCGTTTTAAACACATAACTGTTTGGACTAACTTTTATCTGAAGGGTTTTCAAAAATAAATTATAAATGTATAATTTTCATTTTAAAATATATTCAAGTTTAGTAGTACAGTTCAAGTTTTTTAAATATTGATTTTTTTCTACTTCTAATATCTGATAATGGGTAATAACTAAAATTTACTATTTCACTGTAGTCATCCCAATAAAAAGTTAATTCCAGCATTAAATCCTTGAAATATGTTAAATAAAACTTAAGATTAATGCATGAAGTATTGTTTTTAAACAATGAAAATTACTATATTTGACTCCTTTGCTCAAATTCTACCCAAGTGCACAACCTTTCAACCTCTTTTTTGGTTGCTATTTGCAATGAAAAGCTCTGCTGTTGATGAATCCATAAATTTCACAAAAGTGCTCTGAGATATATATCACTAATTCATTTCTTAAAAAAAACAAAACTAAAAATGTAGTCTGGAAACCTATTACTAAAATGTTATAACAGTTTTTATATTAGTTAAAGATAATAGATTACTGGATTTCTTTTAGCTTTACAAAAAAAAAAAAGAATAGGGATTTATAATTGATGTAAAAATTCAGTCAGATAATTTATAAAAGATTTACTAATTGATACAGACTAATCCTAAATAAAACAATTTCTAAATTGAAAATATTTGTATAATTTTGTTTACTTATTGTTCTGGTAAGCTATAAAAGCTTAAACCTTAAACATGTCTGAAGTAAAGATTATTACAAAGTAAAATGAAAAGCAAAAGCACATATAAAACCTTTCTCCGTAGACAGAAAAATATAGCAATTTTAATTCCCTTAGTGCTGATCAACATTAGTCAGCTGTTATATATTTTCTGATTTTTACTTTTCGCTTTCTCCATCTAAAACATTACCTTTAAAACCTTAATAATCTGAATTTATTCCAATTTTATAAGAGACTATAGGGACTCATTTTTATTGGTACCGGGTAAGTTTATTGAACTTTTGATTTATCTTTAATTTGAAGTATTTTGAATTGTTAGTTTTTAGCTGCTGGTGCTAAATGTTTATCAGGAACACCAGACATCTGGTCAGTTAAAGAGTTTTGAAAACTAAAGTGGATTTTAATGGTCATCTGGTTTTTATTAAGAGCTAAGATGTCGTATTTTAATACAGATGATAATTGCTGAAGCCAAAAAGCCAGATTTATTTTAGTTATGACCTGATGGAAAAATTGTATTAAAATATGTTAATATCCATCTCCCTCTGTCTGTTATGTATCTATCTATTTGTATACATATATATGTAGGTGTGTGTACATATGTATATCCTTGTGCATATGAGAGAGAGAGAGAGAGATGAACAGAGCAGGGGACAGAGTAAAGTTTTATTCTTTTAGTATTTCTGATATTTTTAGAGTATTTATATATATTGAAACAAATCCAAATACTCTGTTAAATACTAAAACTTACTGGCATTACATTAAGATTGGTTTGCCTTAAAACGAAAATAATACATTTTAAAATAGATCAGGCACCTTAAAGTCATTGAAACATATCAGAGTACTAACAATTGCTGAATGAAAGCATAACAGACTACAAAGCATTGAGACAACAGCAGGGTTAAGGTTTTCATTTTCATATTATTATTAATACTCATTTGATCATTTGACCTTTGTTAAGTGGCATCTAGTAGATCAAGATTGTAAATCCAGTTTTTAATGGAAATCTTATTTAAAAAATAAAACAAAAAAATTTCAATATTTCGTTTTTTCTTAGTAGAGCAGAAATCTAGTTGGGGGATCTCACTAGACACTTTACCAGTTTATATAGATTAATGCCTAGAATCTATTTGTAAAATTTCATTCAAATTTATCATTAATAACTGAATAATGTTGGAAATCCTGATGTTAAAAAATGGATTAAAATTGAGTTTTTTCTCAATCAATAGAGCTTGGTGTTTATTATGTGTATCTCAGATTTCAGCAGAAACACAATGGGTGTGGAAACTTTTGTAATACTATGGTTGGCTTGCAAATCCACTGGTGCATGCAAAATATATACAAACACAGGAGCAATAATAATAAAAAAATTAACTATATATTTGGTCTTATATAATTTCTCAGTTTTAACTTAAAAGATGTCCACAACCATTTTGTAAGCAAACGAGGAGTGACTGAATATATACATCATAAAAGTTCATGACTTTGTGTTGAATATTTGCATTTCATTTTGTAAAAGTAAATCTAATTTGCTGAACCATTTGAAGGCTAACTGTAACCTTGTACAGAGATCTTTTCTTGAAAAAAACTGGATACTATCTTAGATCTGACTAAAGCAAAAATTGAAAAAAAAATGCCATTTTCTGACACCTGTTTAATGTTTTGGGTGTCTGTGGGTATATAATCGTTTGATAATGTATAAAAAGTATTATGACTAATTTGTAATTGGATGACCCTGTTGCACATTTTTGTAATGTTATGTTGAAAGGATATTGAGTGAATTTTGGAATGAGATGGCCACTTAATATAAAATGAAACAATAAGATTATGGTTATCAATGGTGCAAAATGAAAAAAGATAGTTTTAATATGTTCATTTGTCCATCAGATGTTTCAAAGAAAACAAAAACTTGAGAAAAGTGTTTTCATTAATGTTTCTTTTTATTGTTTTTTCTGGATTTGCCTCTAATAACTCACTGTGTCCAACAAGACCAAAAAATTCCACTCTGCAGAATTGATTATACTTAGTTAGGAAGACAGGAAGACTAGGAAGTTATAAAAACATCTAAACTGAATCCACATGAACATCATCCAATAATGCATTACTAAAATACTGATTTTTTCTCTCAGTTAAAAGGGTAGTAAAAGTGATGTCTCAATTTAATTTCTTTGAAATATTAAAATTTTTATGCTTATTTTTTTTAATGCTGTGCATATTGGGATAAGCATAGTCTATACTTAACTCTATACTCTATTGAATATACAGGCATCCTATAAAAGAAGAGTGTTGGTTTTAGATACAATTAAGGCCTACTTGTTCAACTAGAGCTATATTTTTTTAACCAAAATTTGATTTTATGTTTTCATGCCAAATATCTATTTTACCCTGTTTTTTTTATTTCTATTTGCTTGTCTATCAAGATTATTCAAAATGTTATGAATGGATTTTGATTAAAAGTTTTGGAAGAATAAGAGGTTTTGATCCAAAGAAAAATCAATTAAACTTTATAGATGATTCTTAAAAGTAGTCATAAACTAAGGATCTCTCTATTTAATCAATGCTCTCATGCATATATGTATGAATGGCTCATTGAGTTTCTAAATAAACCTGTCTGAAACATTAACACTGACATCAACCATATGGAACATCTCTCCGACCATTTGCTAGGAGTTTTTTTTTTAATATTGTTTTCAAATACTGGTAATGAAAATTGACAAGATCACCCAGTACCTTTATGATGTTTAAGAGTTTAATTTCTTTTTCCTATAGAACTAAAGGATTTTCATGTTTCCTTTATTCAATTTTATTTTTTTTTTTTAAATTAAGATTATGTTTCATTAGAATTCTGAAGGAGAACAGAAATCAATAATGAATATACTATTTATTAAGTGTGTGGATTTTTAATAAAATGCTACATGTTCCATTTTTCTGTTTAAATTCCTAAAGAAAAATATACTAAAGTCATTCAAACTACATGGCCTTCTATTTTCCTTTTTATTGTTACTTTCATAACATTTAAGCAGACATATTCTTTAGCCATTTTCAAATATTTCTTAAACTTTAGGGCTTTTTCAGAACTCAACCAATCTTTTTATTTAATCTGCAGAAATAAATTCTCCACATTTCACCTGTGCTATATTAATTTCTTAAGTATATTCTTATCTGTTTTTTTTGGCCTGTAGTCAGGATTTAACTTGTACTTTCTAGTTAAATGTAACGTTGATAAAAAAACATCAAAACTCACTACATGATGAAAGTGTGAATAGTTTAAATAAAAGTAATCATCAAGAGTTTATTTCACTGTTGTAAAAATGCTTTTTTTAAAAATATTTGATGCAAATCAAATATTTATGAACAATACCTATGAGTTTAATTTCTACTATCATTTCTTACAACTTTAAAATTTTTGTTAGAAATCAGTACTTCAGGTTTCCTTATGATTTATCGCTCTTTCCAGAATTAGCTTCAACGAAAAAAGAAAAACACCAAAAAAAAAAAAAAAAGAAAAAAAATGAATTTTTTTTTTTTTGGTCTGGTTTTAAAGAATTATATATGTGGATGGCTTATGGCCCAATTTATAATGCATTAGGTTTTGGAAATGATCCATTATGCCTATCAAATTTTGCTATGATCTCGGAAATTAACAATGATAGTAATTGGAAGAAGCCAATTATTTGCCACCTAAATAAAACTTGGTTATCACTTGAGGAAAACAAGCGCTAAATTGACCATCAGTTAGTCATTTATGTGAAATGTTGTTATAAATAATAGTAGAAGGAAATATTCAGTTATTATTTTAAGAAAGAGGAAGGAAAAAAAGAAGAAAAAATTAGATCTACACATTTAAACAAATTATTTTACAGGCTTTTTTTCTGTAAACCTTACGGCATTGTGGATAAACTAATTGTAATTTGTAATTGTAGTAAGCAAGTTTAAATTCCAGTAATTCTATTATGTTCACATTCGAGTTAATACCCTTGGAAAAGATATGAATCCCAATCCATTGAGCTATGGGTTAAATACTGCAATTAGTGTCATTCAAAGAATGTTTGAAAACAAGAGAGATAGTTATAAAATTGATTATTCTCTCAATTAAATGACAGTAATGCTTGATATACTGTTTAATACAACTGACCAAATTTAAATTTTTAAATTCAGTTATTTAGCTTTATTCTTCCCCATTGGGTCCTATGATTTCTCTCACTAAAACAACATGGTTATAAAATATGAAGCTGATAATTTCAGTGAAGTTTTTGCTCTTGCTTCAAAATGTTTGTTGAATGACTCTAAAATAAGTGATTCCAATGCCATCTATTGACAAGAAAAATAGCATCATCCTCCAAAATTAGAAAAATTAAAGAAAGATTTGCTGACTTTAAGTAGATGCCATTTAATTTAATATAAATGAGTGTAACACCATTAAATCATATCTCATATTGAATATTTCATTTGGGGGGTATGAGTGGGAGGTTTATTATAATACTTGGAGTTTAATTTCAGTCCATCTTTATATGTATTCTACCTTGTAATGTATTTGAAGGAAATAAATAATAAGAATAATTCCAAAGGGCTCTCTATTTTTTAATTAAGAATGTTTAAAGGTACTGCACTTTAATAATTATTCATATTTGTCTTTATTAGGGAATAACTCACATATTAGATCTCTCAAAAATGATTATCCTTTTTAATATTTTAAGACTAATCATGTTGTTGAAAATATTTACTCACTTTATTATCCCATATAATAAATCTGGTTACTTCTAAAGGGTTCGGAGTTATGTTATCAAAGCAATCTGAAAGGTAGTTCCAAGTGAATATAAACTCTTTTTTTATACTAATTTGAGAAGGAATGTCTCACTATTAAACCTTAAAGCATTTTGAGTGTGTTGATCTTTTTTTAATCTTTGTTTCTTTGTTTAGTAATCCCGAATAAGTTAGGCAATCAGCATTAAAATCAATTCTTAAATTAACGTGCTAAAATACAAAAATAAATTTTTTATATGACTCTATAATACAACTGCTGACTAATCTTAGTATCCACTTACCTGGTTAAATTGTAAACAGGGGTACCTTGGCACTTGAAAAATTTAATTCATTATATTAAACATTAAAATACATTTTGATTTTCAATCTAGAGAGTTACATTGATGTCACCAGGTGGAAGAGAACAAAAGGGAGTAAATTCAAGTTCCAATCTAGGAATTTGACTTGTTGGAATCTGCATTGTCTTGAAGGCATATGGAAAAGAAAAACACACACACACACACACACACACAAGGTAAGAGAAAGAAGCTCAATGGGAGTTGACCAAAAACTTGAATTAAATTCATCATTGAAAAAAAAATGAGCACAACAAATAAATAGAAAAGATATCTGCAAGTTTAAAAGAGACTTTGTTTTTCATTTTTAGTTGTGGAAGAGGGCAAACTGTTTCATACCTTGGCAGGTTTTATATACTATAAATGTGAACTAAACCTGTGCCTCTGTTCACTGAACATATGTACACACACATGCACACACAAAATCTGTATGTTTTATTTCCATACAAAATTTATATGCTTTATTCCATATGTAGTCATTAATATGAATTTTTGTGCACAGAATATCTCTAGTTCATTTTAACATCATGTGCCACAACCTATTTGTCATAAATGTTTGCTATAGTGACTTCAAAGAGAAAATGAATTTAAAAAATACCAAATTATGGTAAGCCCATGCCATTGGTGAACCCTTAGGAATAGTGACATTTATTCAGTAAATATTCTTCCTGCAATTTAGTAAAATAAGGGAAAAACTATTTGCATAAATTTTCATGCTTATTTGAAATATAAAAACATAAAGATGATATAAAATGACATTAGATTGCTTTGAATGCAATATGAAAGAAAAGGAAAGTTAAGATAACCATAATATTGAAAAATGACATTTGTCTAGAAAATTTATCCACATCAGGTGAACAGCAATAAAAAACATCTACAATCAACCCAAGTGGAATTGACAAAAAGCTACTGTTATATGGTTTTATATTATCTGTGTTCTCACAACCAAAATTGCTCCCCTAAGTGTTATGAAGCTCTGTGTAACTCATTAAAATAAAGAACAACATTTAGTCCAACTTAGTCATACATTGGCAAATAGCTGCACAGAGTGGTGCATTGGGCAGCAAATTTGTTTTTTTGCTGTTTCTGTTGCTGACTATTTGTTTTTATATGAGAAAGAGTCACTAGCTCAACCCCCAACCTGGAGGACCTTTTTTGGGCTTTTATAATCATTGTTGTCCTTCACCTAGATGAGCCACTCCCCTGAGTTAATGATCTGTCCGAGGCAGCTACAGGTAGAATAGTTTTGACTAGTATTTGAACTTGCGTAATACGATTCCATAGTTCAAACTTTTACCAATGCTTCACCTCACCACCTAATTCCATTTAACACTTTAATCTTTTTGGGTATATCATCTCTCTGTCACAATTTTTTAGTTAAAAGAATAAATAAGGTAGAGATCTCATTGGCATCAATTGACTAATGAATGAGCCTATTATGGCTAAATGTCCATAGTATATGAAGTTAATGCTGAATCTTCAGAAACTGTATCTTGATATGATTATGGTTTTAATTTACAATTGATTCGTTTACTATTTTTTCTTTTTAACTGTATGAAAAGACAATGCTTTAAGTGTTTTTTTTATTCTGGTTTTGTAAGTAGAGATTTATGTATTTTCAATGCATTTGAAGTTGATTGATTTGTAAATAATGTGTGTGATGGACAAAAATGCTTCTAGTTAGTGGATAACACACCTCCTTCCCAGACTTTATTCTTGTCTGGAATTTACAATATAAATACTGACAGCATTAAACAAACTTCAGTCCAAATGTACTTTTCAGTTTTATTTAGCACTCTGCACTTATAACACACAAAAAATATTTATTGTACTTAGGTGTGTGTGTGTGTGTACACATACATACATACATATATATTCATCTCTAGAAGGTTGTTTCCTATATTCATAATAGAAGTGCTCAATATCAGTGATATTTTGAGTAGCTGATTAGATTAGACATTAAGTCGAAAGTCTTTGAATTTTGGTTTCTTTTCTGTGTGATCATGAGACATATAATATTTAACTGCTTTATGATAAAAACGATTCTATTATACAATAGCACAAAATATTATAGTGCCAGCAAACTTTGACTCTGCAATAATATAATGAATATTAATTATATTTCTCTGCAAAAATAACTTGACACTCCATTTTAATAATATAATTATTAGATTTAAATTTTGCATTCCTCAATATGTTCTTTCCCGGTCTTCAAATTTAATCAATTTATAATTATTTCCTGTTATTTGACCTTTTACCCAAAATCCTTTAGAGCAATTTTGATTAAAATTTATTGAGTGGTTTAGGGACCCAAAAAATTATCTTGTGTTTGGCATTTACAATTTGGTTTTAAAAGTCTTCAGGAGAATTGAAGATTCATTGGAATTGAAAAATCAACATAAAACATTACTATATTTCTATTTATTGATAAATTCTTTCTTCTTGCTCTCTTTGCTCTCTTTCTCTCTCCTCTCTCTCTCTTATATAAATTGATGCGTATGCCAATTTGGTCTTAAGGAAGATCCCCATTGGTTTTTTTAACGTTGTTTGATATCTCCAATAAAATGATTAATTGATTGAAGTAAAGGCATCATTGAAAATATTTTTTCATTAGAGGATGTGACACTTTAAAAAGTTAAATTATTCTCTATTTTATTCATGAGTTAGTGTGGATGAAATTTATGTTTTGAAGATATGTATTTTCATGTAAAAATAAGACACTGATTGGAAATAACCTATCTGCAAACACATCATGTAATTAAAAAGATGTATAAATATATTTAAGCACATCTCATTCAAGAAAACGATCTTTTTATTATTGTTGGATAATTGTTTTTTTTTTTCTAATAATTTTTCTAATATCAAAGTTGAATTTAAAGGTTTCAAAACTGCTGGATTAAGTCCTCTAAATTTCTTAGATTATTTTTGGTTCAAGGTTTAGGTAAGTTTATCATATATACCAGTAAAAAAATCAACTGGGCTTTGAAATAGAAAAAAATATTTAGGTGTTTTTTAGGTCATATAAAATAGGAACTTAAATATATATTTCATTTTGATATGAACAATATTTGAGAAACAGTGTAAAAAGGGAACAAGCTTAATATAACCATTTTTGTGTATATTTTTTATTGTGATATTCAAATTTATTCATTAATTTCAAAACTGTTATTTTGATGTTATTGTTGGTTACCCATTTTAATTTTGCCATTTTTCAGCTTAATAAATGGATTTCTAAGCAGGTAACTGTCTTTTCCTTCTCATAGGTGTGGTTTGAATATTTTGAGTTAATTGGTGATTGGTGTTGGTAAATTTTTGGTTTTTGTTTTCTTTTTGTTTTCTATTTTTTGTTCTTTTTTTTTGTTTTCATTTCATTTTTTGTGAATATTAATTGATAATTACTTCCACTGTATTAGAATACATTAAGTTATGTGTAGATTTAAATTGAAACTTGACATTTAAAAATATTTTTTTTATTCAATTAATGTTGTCATCTCCCTCTTTTTGAAAAAACTGATATAAAGATATATCTCCTTTTTTTTCAATTTATAGATTAAATTTATAATTTTTTTGCAAAAAAGATAAAATTTATATTTTATTATATGTTCTAGTCATCAAATTATTAAAAAGAATTGATATGGCATATATTTGAATAATCCAAACTTATTCCCCCAAAAAAATATTGGTTAAAGAATATTACTTTTGAGTTGTTTATCTCAATTTCTAAAGAAGAGGACTTATGCTCTCCTTTATGTTAGGTTTTTAATTTACAAATCTTAAAAAAAAATGTGTTTAAAAACCAATAAATTTCTTCTGATTAAGAAAATTATTTTCATATTTGAAGATCAATTTTTTGGACTGTTCTCATTCTCACTTACAGTTAAAAAAATACATCTAGAATTTGGTGTATGGTCCTCTCATCACCCGTCTACTTATCACCCGACTACTCATCATGGTCTATCCATCACTAGACTACTCATCACGTGGTTTTTTCTTCACGACAACTCATCACTCGGAGCCTTTTCATCACTTCGACTTCTCATCACTCGACATTTCATCACAACAACAATTAATTTTTAATTTTAATTTTTTTTTAAAAGAATAATCACGTATTGTTGTTTAAGTTAAAGAAAAACATTTTAAATTATTTTCTTTTTTTAAAAAAAAAATTGTTTCCTTGTTTAAATTTTTTAAAATTATGTTCTTGCTGAAATAAAAAAAGTTTTATATTGTTTATTTTTTAAAAAAGTTCTGCTTATTTAAAACTGTTAACTTAAATAGCGATATGGTTTTCATGATAACATAATAACGTTGGTGAGAGAAAACGTGCCATACTTTTAACTTTTATTTATCAACATTTTTTATAGTTTCTTTTATAAAAGTCTGCTATTATGTCATTTAAAAATAATTTTTTTAAAAAAGTTTTTCTTTTTGAGAGGGATTTTTTATTTTTTATTTTAAGTTCGGTAATGTTTGTTTACATTAAGTTAGAATAAAATGAAACTATTTGGAGAAGTTGGCTTAGATTTTTAATTAAAAAATTGAAAATAAATTAATTTGAATAAATGTTTTTTTTTATTGTTTATTTTTTAAAAAGTTTGAAAAAGTGGATGATATTCACTTTATAGATTTTAAGAATCTTTTGTAAAAATAACCCCAAAATTGCCAAAGAGGCTAAAATTTAACATAAAAGCATAATTACTTAAAAAACATTATTACATGAATAAATGTAATTTTTTTCTTTGGGGTGATGAAAAAACCACATCATGAGAAGTCTAGTGATGGATAGATCGTGATGAGCTGTCGGGTGATGAGAAGTCGGTAAACCCTAGAAATTACCAATTATCAAGTATTTTAATATTCATCGATATTACTTTTTCTACGAATAAAATGGATCACTTGTGTCTGAAAACTTTATTCAGAGTATTAAAACTTACATAGAACATAAAATTTTAATTCTATATAATACAAAGATATACAAATCTTATTTTTATCTCAAATTGCTGCTTTTCTTGCAATGTTTATGATTATTTGATGTTTTGTTCACCTCAACTTCTTAATGAGAATATGATAAGAGATAGAATTTGATTGCAAAACTCAGATTAGTAATCTGTAAATCTTGAAGAATTTAATGAAGCTAACTAATAAATGTCTTCAGAATATTATTATCCTTTATGGTAGAATGATTTTCTTGGTTTTTGTAAAACATCTAAGATAAGATTTCATGGTTTCCAAGATATTTTATGATATATGATAATAATTTTCATTTAAAAAAAATCCATTGAAAATACTTGAAATCGATTAGAATTTTTCTTATCTTGCTCAATTAGTGTATAATGCCTATGGGTGTAGATCATTTCCAAATTGAAAATATATAAGTATTTATGGGGTAATATTTTCCTGAGGTCATTCATTATAAAAATAAGAATT
Source organism: Idiosepius hallami (assembly GCA_034780655.1). NCBI lineage: Eukaryota > Metazoa > Mollusca > Cephalopoda > Idiosepiidae > Idiosepius > Idiosepius hallami. The sequence goes on from JAUZSX010018198.1 coordinate 17,173, forward strand.
TCTTTAAGGTTTAAAACATTAAACTTGATGATTTCTAATATGTGAGTGTTTTAGCTTAAAGATTAACTATTGAGAATTGATGGATGGACATACATTTATTGACATTTTCATTTTTGTTATATATTTTCCCTTCTGTCCTTAATTTGTTATACAAAATCTAAAAAGCATGACATTTTTTATGAATCTTTTTTTTTATTTAGTAATTCTGCTTCTTTTGGTCTGTGTTATTCTGTTGCAACGTATTAATGTTTATGCATTTAAATGTATTATTTTGTTGTCTTGAAATTTGATGGTATCATTTAGATCAATTAAACTTATTTTTATCTACATTTTTATTCTTAATGTTTCAGCCAATGTAGTGTGTAACCTATTCTTAAAACCTTTGTTGAATTCAGTAGCTTTCATAAAATTAAAAACTAAACCTATTATCTAATTCACTTGGGCATATAAGTCTTAACTAGGTAATTATGTCAATCTATGTATTATTTTTTTTTTTAGTTATTTCTACCTGCAATCAGGTTCAAGCCCTTGATCTTTAAACAATTTTCTCTTAAAACTTATTTAACTATTGATTATGCTATTTACACTAACATTATACATATAAAACAACAATTAGAACAAGATCAGAATAATAATTATCAAGTTTTATCAGAGAAATTTAGACAAAAAATATCTTTAATTATTAAATGAAACAAACAGATTTTATAAGTATTGTCTGAAATTATGAGTTTTTTTTAGTTGTCATTTAGTTAATTTGTCTGTATTGTCTATAATCAATAATAATGATGACTATAACAGATTATTTTACTTATAGTTGATTTTTGTTGACCAAGTTAAAGGTTCTTTCAAATCAGAAGTAAAAAAATGTTTATTAAATCAAGCTGTGGTCTCATAGTCACTAAGAAAAATTGGTTTGTATTATGATGATAATCAGTTTGTGAAATGCTATTAGTAGCTATATCAAAAATTTAATTAATAAATGAAATAATTATTAGGAGGCCAATATTGAATGCACTTACACCTTGGAAGCTAGGAGCTGTTGACATCCACATTGTGGTTGCCTATAAAATAATTAGTAATTTTAATTTTTTTTAATACTTTCTTCACTTTGTAGAAATAAATCAAATTAATTCTCTTTGAGCTGATTAATGGCAAAATTTGTTGATAAAGAATTTAATATTTTTTTCTCATCATATAAACAAATGGCAGTCATTTTATTTGATTTAGTAATTTTGGAGTTTTAAATTATTAGCTTAGCAGTCGTGTGAAAATATCTTACGGAAGGAGTTTAACTTCTACTAAAAAAAGTCCTCAAGGTTTTTGATCTGACAAAATTTAATAAATCTTTGGAAATAAATATTGAATAATTCATAACACAGTTAAAAGTCTCTTGGTGTTGTTTATTAAAGAAAGTTTTCCTAACATACCTTATCAAGTTTGAAACCATAAACTCATTAATAAGATAACATTAGTAGTTAGATTATAAATTTAAAAAATATTATTGTCATCATCTGCCAGAGCAAATTCGGCTCCTGGTCCCAGCCAAGTGCCTTATAAAGTGTACAAGCACTGCCCAAGCCTCCTAAAGATCCTATGGAAACTGCTACAGGTGATTTGGCGCAGAGGAACTATACCGGATCAATGGAGAGAAGCAGAAGGAGTCTGGATTCCAAAGGATGAGAATTCCATCAAGTTGGAGCAATTCCGAGCCATCTCGCTTCTGAGTGTAGAAGGCAAGATTTTCTTTAGCATTCTCGCTAGAAGAATGACGGATTTCCTCCTTAGAAATAAATATATAGACACCTCAATGCAGAAAGGGGGCATTCCTGGAGTGCCCGGCTGTTTAGAACACACCGGAGTCGTTACCCAGTTGATCAGGGAGGCAAGAGAAGGAAATGGAGACCTGGCAGTGCTGTGGCTCGACCTCGCAAATGCCTATGGGTCCATCCCCCATAAGCTGGTAGAAGCTGCCTTGGACCATTACCATATTCCTTTCAAGATCAGAAACCTCATCCTCAACTACTATGAAAACTTCAGGTTGAGAGTCACGTCGGGGAATGTAACATCTGACTGGCATCGGCTAGAGAAAGGCATCATAACCGGGTGTACAGTCTCAGTTATCCTATTCGCCCTTGCCATGAACATGGTTGTGAAAGCAGCAGAGACTGAGTGCCGAGGCCCATTGTCCAAGTCTGGAGTACGACAGCCTCCCATCCGCGCCTTTATGGACGACCTAACGGTAACCACCACCTCAGTACCGGGTTGCAGATGGATCCTACAGGGTCTAGAGAGATTAATACGCTGGGCTAGGATGAGCTTCAAGCCGTCAAAATCCAGGTCTATGGTTCTGAAACGAGGAAAGATCGTGGACAGATTTCAATTCCGAGTTGATGGCATGGCAATACCATCAATAACTGAAAAACCAGTCACCAGCCTGGGGAAGACTTTTGACTGTAGCCTTAAAGATACAGCATCTATACAAGCAACAATAAAAAAACTCGGAGATTGGTTGTCCGCTGTGGACAAGTCTGGCCTGCCCGGTCGGTTTAAAGCATGGCTGTACCAGCATGGCATTCTTCCCCGCATCCTTTGGCCTTTGTTGGTGTATGAGGTGCCATTATCAACGGTGGAGACTATGGAGAGAAAGATTAGCTCATATCTCCGAAGATGGCTGGGTCTACCCCGCAGTCTGACAAGTGCAGCACTGTACAACACAGGAAATAAGCTCCAGCTACCCTTCAGCAGCCTGGAAGAGGAATTCAAGGTTTCTCGTACGAGGGAAGCAGGTATGTACCGTGACTCGAGTGACGCTAGAGTAGCATCGGCAGGCATTACAGTATGAACAGGCCGGAAGTTCAACGCACACGATGAACTAGAGCGGGCAGAAACTCGCCTGAATTGCAGTGTGGTTTCCGCTCTCTTCAACAGATATGATCTTTTCTCTGCGACAGGTCTCTGAGAAAGTTCTCTGAGAAAGTTTGAGAAAAGAATCAAGAGCTGTACATGGTATTCATCGATCTAACTAAGGCATTTGATACTGTGAACCGAACTGCTCTTTGGAAGGTCCTTAAGAAAATTGGTATACCCGACAATATGCTTAAAGTTATAACATCTTTCCATGATGGTATGAGGGCTTCAGTGATGTCCAATGGAAACTCTTTTTTGTTCAGAGCCTTTCAGTGTGACCAATGGAACAAAATAAAGCTGTGTAATGGCTCTGATACTTTTTGCCCTTTTCTTCTCTGTTATGCTGAAATATGCATTTGCAGATGTTGAGACTGGCGTTCTTTTCCAATTCCGTACAGATGGTGGGATGTATAACGAACAGCGCTTTAAAGCAAAAACACTTCTCCGGAGAACCGTTATAAAGGAATTGCTGTTTGCTGATGGTGCTGCCCTTGTTGCGACTTCTCGGGAAGAGGCTCAACATCTTGTAGATCAATTCTCTACTGCTTGTAAAGCCTTTGTCTTGACAATCAATATAAAGAACACAGAAGTCACCTATCAGCCACACCAAAACAAGTACAGGGTGTTAAACAGAAACAAACCGTGCACAATTTTTCTCAGGTGCCAATTAAGGTAGATGAGAAAAACTTGAAGTATATGAATAAGTTTACATACCTGGCAAGTGTGGTTGATTCAAGTGCGTCTCTTGATCATGAGATTATCAACCGTATCCCCCGGGCAAGTAAAGCTTTCGTCAAGATGCACAAAAGATTGTGGAATGTTCGGGGAATAAACCTGAAGACAAAAATTCAGGTATACAGAGCTGTGGTACTGTCTACACTTCTGTATGCCTCGGAGTCATAGACCCCTTATCGAAAACAAATCTTGCAACTTGACGTCTTCCATAAAAGATGTCTACGTGCCATTTGTGGTTTTAAGTTAAATGATAAAATATCAAATAAGAGATTATTCACGCTTTGTAAAATCAACAACATAGAGAGCTTCCTAATCCAATCGCAGCTCCGATGGGCAGGTCATGTGATGTGAATGGACGATACTAGGATACCAAAGCAACTCCTATACGGCCAGTTAGACAGAGGCCGTCGAAATGTAGGACGACCTTGGTTGCGTTATAAAGACAAAATAAAGGCTAATCTGCCGACTTTTAATATAAAATATAATAACATTGAGCAAACTGTGAAAGATAGAAGAAAGTGGTTGCGATTATGTGATCGGAAAATCAAAGAGTTTGCGGCGTCTTGCGTCGAGAAACTGGAGAAAGTGAGAGATGAATCAAAATTAAAAGCTAATACGGAGCAGTCTGAAGATGGATCCTCAAACACATACACCTGTTACAATTGTGGTTGCCAATGCAAGTCTCTGGCTGGACTGAAGTGCCACATTTGCCTAAGCAA
>JAUZSX010018305.1:0-21522 GCA_034780655.1 Idiosepius hallami
GTTAAAAAATAAATAAAAGGTAAAATCCAAAACCTGGAAAAACGGCGGCCGCTGGTTACTATCAATTTCACGCTTACGCGATCCTCAGAACAATCACAGATTGGTCTGACGATCACGTAAGAGTGAAACTGACAGGAACCAACGGTTCAATGCTTTCGCAATCTGCGTCATGAGTGCTACTCTGCAAATTCAAAGATTTTAGCCAAGATTGAAATCAAGACGAAATTGCGCTAATCCGGTTTCGTTAACCTTTTGGGCACAAGATCACCTAGTAAATTGTAATTTAAACCACCATTTTAATTTTTTTTCCGCTCAGCAACTCTTTTACTTGTGCAAATTAATAAATAGTGTGATATTGCCATCCTTGTTTCAAAGACAACATTTTATGTCTATGTGTAAAATTTGTATCATTTCACTAAGAGCCATTTCTCATGCTTTACATATAAAGCATTTTAGCGAATAATTAGGTATGAAATGTAAGTTGCAAAAATTTCTAAATTTTGGTACCTTTCTATGTATTTTTATATATTCCCTTTAATTCATCTTGGTTTCATGTGACATCTGGTTTCATCAGCCAGACTATTCAATGTAAATACAAAATATTTATACTACATTAATCATACGGAGTTAGAAAATATTGCGATTTTTTTTAGAATTTTTATCATTATTATTATCATTATTATCATTTTAACGACTGATGGACAAAACTTCATAAACATCTTTATGAACGTATCCAAAAATTCCTTTGCAAATAGTAAGTTTTTACTTGTTAATGATAAAAGCGCTTGTCGATTATTCCCAAATGAAACTTTGATCATTCTGACATCCATCCAATCCGGCAGCATCATTGCCGGTGGCTGTAATTAATTCATACAAAGAAAGCGAATCGTAGTCAATAGAGGAACTCGTAAGCCATTCAGAAACGCTTCATAACTCTGACGCCAGATAAACTATAAGCGACAAGTGTTTAGAGTGAGAAGGAAATAAATCCCTCGTGTAAATAACTACAGCTTCCAGCACAAACAGAGTTTTGATGAAAAGCACCTTTGTAATAAAGGGGTTTGTAATTCCAGTGGTCAATCAGTAATAATGAAGCAATAGATGCTTCTGACTTTTGATAGTTTGCCAGTGATATGTTTGGCTTTGATAAGTCAGCGATAAGTAAATACAATGGCTCTTTGACATAAATAAATGCTCCGTGGTTAATCAATAAAAAATGCTATTTTTGATTTACGTCTCGAAAGAAATATTTTTATTATAAGAAGTATTTTGAACAATTGTCCTACAGATTTGTTTTTAATGTTTACATATTTCAAAATATCAAGGATATCAAATATACTTTTAAATAGTTTATAACTAGATTGTTAATCGGTAACAATATTGTCAAACTAAGGGTCGACATATTGTGACTCGGGTAGCGACGGTGGAGCATTGGTAGAAACTCGGGCTCTGAGATCGTATTACGCGAGTTCAAATTCCAGTCAAAACCATTACATTCACCTTTAGCTGCATCGGGCAGATGGGGCTCGTTAACTCGGGAGAGCAGCTCATCTAGGTGAAGAGTAACCCCGAATGTTAAAAGTCCGGGTAAGAGCACGTAAAATGGCCTTGTGCCAATCTTGGGTTGGTGCTCACCAAGTAAATATAATATTGTGACTCGTAGCAAGCATAATTTGCCTAATTTTAGCAAAAGTAAAAACACTTCGGCTTAGGTAGGGACCAAGTGTGGACTCGGAGCATAAAAACAGTGGGTGGTAAGTTTGGGGCATAAGATGTACAAGATGTAATAAAACAAATTCTATTCGTCACCTTCTGGTCTTCATGTTTTGGTTAACCATCTTTTGTTTTAGTCATACACCAGACGATGTCAAAGGAATGAAGACAACTCCTTGACCCTGAGTGCTATAGAGTGCCGTGCCGTTAGGAAGTAATTGTTTTGTAATCAAAGCGACACGGCCATCAACATCCCCACTCGACAACAGATAGAGAAGCCCTGTTTGATAAGTAATCACCCTGCCTATCGAAAATGACAGGAAAAAAATGTCAACAGGCAATAATTTTGTTACTTTTTTAATGTTTTCTAGTTTCTACAAATGTTTTAGGGTATTTTTCCAATGCTAAATCATAAAATCACATCTGTTTCTCTTCGTCGGATTATGTTTTTGTGTCAAATTGATTTGAAAAACATTAGATTTTGTGACAAAAGCAATTACAATTTTGTGGCAGTATCAGCTGATTTTTGTCTACACATATAATCCTAAATAGGTTTTTAAAAGAAAAAATATTTTCCATCAACATATATTGATTACTTAATCGAAACATCGATTACTGTAAACTAAATAATGGGCATAAACTAAATTATTTTTGTTAATACCATTAAAAAATAATTCATTGAATTTTTCCCAAAAAAGGACTTTTGAACTTCCTTCCCTCGGTTCCGAAGAACATGTAAAGAAAAAGGGATATGTTATATATTATAAAGAAGGCCAAATTTATAATGAAGTTGAAAAATATGCTTGAGTTAAATTATATTATTTTCATAATAACAGAAAATGTCTGGCATTGAATCATTGAAAAGGATTTGACTTGCAATGTCAGATATATATATATATATTTATTTAACATACATATATACATAAAAATACGTATATACACACACACGCACAAGTTTATAAGAATGTGTTCAAATAAACCTAATTTTTATACAAAAAATATCTAAACTTAATTTTAAAAAGATGAAGAAATCAGCTATCGAAAATATTCCGACTCGATAACAAGATAACTCTTAGTTTATTCTAAAAATAAAAACGAAGAAAATACAGTATTGCATTATGGTAGTGCAACACAAAACTTATTCAATACTATTAAATGTCGAAATGGGTTGTTTTTTTTCTCAAACTCTTAGGGCAAATCAGGATTATAAATGAAAAGCTGAATCGTTCAATGCAGTAATAAAAAGTCTTAGCCTAAAATCAAATCTCATATTGATTTTTATTTGATTTCTAAATTTAGTCGCTTTTTGTCTTTTCCATTAATGCCGTTGAAAGCAAACCCCTGTCGTCTGTCTGGAATTCAAATAGAGGAAAAATATGTCCGAAAAGACATTTGATTATATATTTACGGTTGAAACTTTAACCCTTATGTTTTAAACAGTTTGATTAACCTGGAAAAGGGAAAACTTTCCAAAAGAGTAGGACCCAGAGCAAACAATATCATGCTAAGCTCAAAAAATTAGGAGGCACTGCAATATTTTTGGTCTAATAATTACTGGGTATGATCAGAACGATTTGGGTGATCCGATTTATATTTAGGGGTGCACAAAATGGACCAACCACAGAACAGAAAGGATACAATTATAAAATATTATAAAATCCGCTAGGGAAAGTAAAATTTTTTAGTTACCGCCAGATATTTGTAGTAAAGGACGTAACTGTATTAGGAACAATTCGATGATGATGATTACTATCATTATCATCATTATCGTCATCACCATCATTGAATTCTCTCACAAGTGACAGGCAGCACTTGCATGCTGTTCATGACCGGTGGCCTTCACTTGAGCCAGAGTAACACGTTTCCTCGCGATGCTCCAGGAGAATCCGCTCCATCCCAGCCAATGACTATATGGTGGTGCTACTCATCGGGATTTCACACTACTAACTCCAGCTCTGATACATAAGACCAGCAGAATCCGAATTCTGCCAATACCTGATGGTACTGAAGCCAGAGTGACAATAAGTCACTTCTAACACTTCAGAATCTTTTTTTTAGTCAGCGACAGCAAGCTTTCCTCAATTATTACTTTTATTATTATTGGCTTTACTATCATTATTATTACCACTACTACAACAACTGAAACTGCTGCTGCCAAAATATTCATTGAATCTGTAACCATTTGTATTAATTTTTTTTCTTTTTCTGTATATTATAAAATTATTTTAGCTTTTGAAATTTCTTAAAGTTGGGAAAACTTTATGTAAAACAAAATGGCCCTACTACATACAAGAATTCTTTAATGATTTTATACATTTTTTATTAAAATATTACACTCACAAGATTTTACAGACCATTAAAAGGTATTTTTCAGGTGATAACATGACTTATGAGAATTATTTTCACTCGTTATGTTTTTATTGTCTTGTTTTTGTTTTGTTTTGTTTTGTTTTATTTTATTAATAGATATTTAAATACATAAATTAAAATCAATTAATTTTCATTTGTTTAATTTTCATACAATATTTATATTAATAAAAAAAAAACTAATTTAAACACATTTAATACTACATGAATATGATCCAGTAAGAAAATATGTTTGCTTCAAATTTAACGTTCGATTCAGGAAAAATTAACCGGACTTCGATTGATGAAACATACCGAATAATCGAAAAAAGTAAGTTTGGTCATAAGATCTAAACTTGTCGTTCTTTTTTAAATGTCTAGATAAGATCTGACGACAACTTGGCCAAATTGGACTGGCAATGATAAATGCCAAAAAATTTTCATCAAATTTCATTGGTCATTTTTAAGAAAATCAATGACAAAAATTGAGGCTGTTCGTTAAATTATAGTTTTTTGGGGATTTTGAGGGGGGGGTTACATAAAAAATAGAGGAATGGTCTTTTTTTAAATGATAAAAAAATATTATGTATAAAAGATATATTACTATAAACATAATAAATAGCGTACCCACTCAATTGCTTTTGCAATAAAGATAAGTAGGTAAATTATTGAATTTTACGATAGGAAAGCTGCTATATTTTTACAATCAATAGTTTTGTTATATAAGTTATTGATTAATTCACCTGTGTTTCGAGATAAGTGTTTAAGGACATCTACTCGCCAGAAGTACAGTGAATTTGATAGAAAGTAATTTGATATACCATATTTTCTGTGTTGTGTCAAATTTCATAAAGCTTTACTATTATTCTGCAATAATTACTGGGGGGTCAACTTTGGGCAGTGGATAGGTAGCACGACTTCGGAATCGTAATACGCAAGTTCGAACCGCAGTCGTTCCGTTTACATTTGGACTAATACCATTGCAAAAGGTATTAATCCCTATATTCCTTCCACCCATGGATTAACGAGTGCATACTATGTTATTTATTTTTAAAAATGTAGGAAAAAACGATTTTTCTCGTCGTTAAATCAGCTAAAAAGGGTTGATATGTCGTAAAACACAAGCAAACAACAATTATTACTGCGATAACTTAACAAGAAAACATTAATAATAATAATAACTAGAAATATTGCCTAGCTTTGCCTGGCACCGGGGACTTGCCAATATTTTTTTCTCAAAAACGCTTCGTGTTTGAAAATGAATTATTTTTTCTTAATTTTCAAAAACGCTTCCCCGTTAATCATTTAATTTTTTTTTTTTTTTTTAATTCAAAAACGATTCTTCGTATCTTCTCGAAGTTTAAAAAAAATTTAAGCCAGAATCACCACTTCTAAAAATGCCGTAATCATTCATATGGTCAAGTTGCATTGCACATTGCACCGGTTCCCGACAGATCACTGAAGTTATGAAACGTCGAGCCTGGCCAGTAGTTAGACGGGTGACTCTTTCAGAAAAGCAATGTTCACATTTCAATTCAATTTTTTTTCTGGAAATATAGCGCCTACTTAATCTAGCTACGTGCTGCGCATTAATTCAAAACCGGATGTAGAACCCGTTCGAATGCGATTCGAGTTTTAATAGTATATTAGATAATAATAAATATAATAATAATGATAATAATAATTATTATTATTATTATTATTATTACGTGTTCTCGGGGTTCTGAGTGTGAGCTGGTATTTATACAGTACAATAATATAACACAGACACTACTAATACTACAAAAAGTTATAGGGAGGGTGTTGGTGGTGGTGATTTCGATAATCAGGATGATGAAGATCATGGTAATCATAATGATAAAGTTAATCAAATAAAGTAAACTTTTACTCAATAAAAAACGTAATCGGATAAAAAAAAATCATTATTTTTATTTCAAATTGCTTCATTAGCCGATTTTTACGAGCAAAATAAAAACGCACTTTTAAGTTAATTTTTTACTAGAATTTTAAACATTTATTTTCTTGCTTCCTCGTGAAAAGGGGGCGGATGTACTTTACAGCAAATAACAAAATTATTAAACACTGCTAGATTTCAATTTGACCAAATACCAAATAAATTGAACTATTTTCTTTCATTCGAAGTGAAAACTGGATAAATAGAATAGAAATATTAAAAGAAAATTATTGAAAAAATGTGTTTCTTTATTTTATTTTTGAAAAAAAAAAAAATGAATTGTTCTTAGGATTCATATTGTTTGCATCAATTATACTAATTATTAAAATATAGTTTTTCTCTAATAATTATTTAAGAATAATCAAAGTTTTTTTTTTTTTTTTTTTTTCCTAATTAGAAAAAGCGATGAATAATCGATTTTTAAATTCCTTTTTGTTGATTTAAACTGGCTGAAATTTAGTCAAATAAAAGAATTCAATATTTTCCATTCAATTCTATTAGTGCCTGATGTTACTTTATACGGTTTATTTAAAAACCAATCTCTCTAGCTATCTGATTTTGATACAGATTGATGATATATTCAGTGAGGACAGAAAGTATTCCAAACACGGTGAATATTTTATTATTTCACACATTCGCTGAATGAAAATCAAAACAAAATTATGCCATTCTAAAGCATCTATTATAGCGAGTATAATGTTGTCCAAAAAGTCACCATAATTACTCTAAAAAAGAATTTACAAAGAAAAGTATGAAATTGCTAGGATAAAAAGTATTCGATACTCATTATTAAATGAATGCATTAGACTAGATTTCATTGTTTTCTGTGGCTTTTTCTTTCATCTTTTTTTTCTGAATCCAAGAGTAGTGTATAAACATTCGAAAAAAGATTGTAGATGTCCAAAAGTGTATTAGAGATCACATATTCATTGGAAAATCTTCAATTTTCGTCCTTTGACTGTAGATTCTAAAATAAGGAAATGTAACAAACACGCATCATTCCACAGTCAAACTTTCACGAACAAGCCCTCCAAAGACAATATTGTATTAGGGGTTAAATAAATTAAACAGCATTGTTTCAGTTAATCATCAAGTTACAATAAGAATTAAAGTTACCTAGGGTACGGTGAGATTTAATATTGTATGAAATGCTTTCCTCATTCGAAATGACTTAAGTCTCCGTTGCCTTAATGCATTTACTCACTCAAAAATATTCAGCATGTATCGAATACCTTTTTGTTCCCATTGTACAAAATAGTTTTATTGCAAATAGTAGAGGCTGGGGTGCAGGTTGTAGAAACCATTTACTACAATTAGAAAATGACTGGGTTAAATTTATTCATTCACGTCTTATAATAAATACTCATCCTTCAACTAATCAAGCAAACAACCACCAAAATGCCACATTCTCCCGGTGGGATGAACCCTACAAAAATATCTCCAAATGAAAAGTTATTTTCATATTTACAGTTGGGTGAAATGAGGAATGGGACATAAAACTACTCAAAAAATGAACAAAATTAAGGTTGGGTTAGTAAGGCCCGACTTTTCTTTGCTGTGGGGGTAGATAACCCACTGTTTTCTCAAGCTTTCACTTGAAAAACAAGCAGGAAGTAACTTCTAGGCGAGGAATGGAAGAACTATCCTATAGAAAAAAATAAGGTATAGATGGGAGTGGATAAAAAAAAAAAGATATTCGGCATTATTTTAATGTCCTCTCCTTTTATCTAAGAGGAGAGCGGTTGGGAGTGCGTAAACCGCTGACGATAAGGAGAGGAGATATTTTTATTTTTGTTTTTTGTCCTGGGAAAATGATTTGATGAGGATGAATAAATCTTTGTAACAAAATCAATTCTTAGATAATTTAATTTCGCCTCAACAAACAGCTAAAAAGACTGGTTAACTCTCCTATCGAATGAATAATTCGAGATTGCTAAAGTCATATATGTAAATGTGCGAAAAGCATCTGTCCGGTGTCATCTGTCATTTTAATGTCTTTTGAATTAAGATAAGAAGGAACAATAGATTATTTCATTCTTATACTTTGTGATATCCATTACAAATTCAAACATTAGCAGGTATTAAATGTACAAAACACATTCTATTTCTTGTTCTGTGACTATACTATTGATATTGCAAGGCATGAATTCAAATGACCACCAGGTCAAAAATAATACTACTCACAAAAGACAATATCTATTTCACCCTCTTCTTCTCCCTACTTCAGAACTGCTATGCCCGAATCCAACCCTCTTCTCTTCTCTATGTCTGCTACTACTACTACTACCAACCCCCCTCTCTCTCTCTCTCTCTCTCTCTCTCTCTCTCTCTCTCTCTCTCTCTCTCTCCTATACTTGACTGGAGAAAACTAAGAGACTATAGTACCCATCTGACAGAGCTGCCAGTAGGATGTCTATTTGCCAGTGAAGAATTCTGCCAGACACATGATGCACTCAGACGAACATATGTAAGATGAATAAAATAAAGTATTTCTTTTAAAGGTTAATATTGTATTGTCTTCCTTATTATTCAAAAACAACACCCAAATATTACAATATAGGGAGGCAAATAAGCTTTATTTCCTTGCTTTCCTATCGTCTTACATAGTTAAACACCAATTTTGTGCATTTTCTAAACTAAGCAAAGAAATTGATTACTAATTGTAAAATAGAGAGATTTGAGACAACTTCTAAGAAACATCGATCCTAGAGTAAGTGAATTAGTTGTGAAACATCAGAGTCATCCATCTCATTAAATGTTTTGAATAAGAGTTGAGTTTATTAAACATTTTTTTGCACAATTAAAATGTATTTGTATGTAATACATTTTGCAATTTAATAAATTTTGTAATAAATATATCTTGTATACTATACAATTAAAGTAATACCATACATGACATTTAGGGGAGTATTGGCATTCGTTTGGTTTTCTTTTTCTTTTTCTTTTCTTTTTTCAGCCTAAGCTTAAGTCACAGTGATACAGACCTTTGGGCCTGCAACCTAATTGAACGATTGATAAAAAAAATCATATGAGCTTTCTCTTCTATAGATGATGATAAACCGCTTTTTAAAAAATCACTTATCTATTATTGATCTTCCTTTTTTTCTTCGACTTTCTCTTGGATTTGTTTAAACGAAGGAACAAAACAATCTGTTTTGCATCAATTTTTTCAAGCCGAGATACGTGAGATTTTGCCTTTAAAAAAGCTTGATTGTTTGTTGTTGCTTTCTATAATCGGATAAACTAAAACATTTTTGCCAACTTCTAATATTCTTTCTTTTTTTTTTTAAATAAATACAAAAATGCCAAAGAGCAGTATTGATGATGAGATTCACAATCTTTTTGGGAGGAAATCGAACTATTTGTAGTTAAGAAAAAAATATTTTAATGTACTTTTTAAACTTGAAGTTTTCATATTATTTGTCTAGTGAGAGATTGGGAAGAATTAAATTGTTACCATTAGATACAGACATCCATCTGACTGAAATTGGTAAAATGTGCATGAGCAAATGTTAATGCTAATGTGAACCTAAAAAAAGAATAATAGAAGGCAAGGAAGAAAAGCAATTAAAATTTATTTTTCTTCTGTTTAGAATATCGAAACTTTTCTTATAAATATTCTCTCTTATTTATGTTGGTTTTAATGTTTCTATCTTTATGCAGCAATTTTTAGGATGTCTTTTTCATATAAATATATTCGGTTTGGAGAAAAGCCTTAAATAACATTATTGAAAATACCCTAGAAGTTTAACTAACTAAAAGACGCCAGTCTTAAACTATTACAAATATATTAACATTATTATAAAACAATAGGTATGGATGCAGAATTAATAAAACAATTTTTAACCTAATAAGTTGAAGCAGTTTATAGATTTTGGCCCCAAAAAATGATTGCCTAATGTATAAAGATGCATAGATAGAAACAAATATTTCTCAAAGATTTTTGTTGCAATTCCAAAACTTGATCATAATGTTGAAGTGTATCTTTTTAGCTTCTATTAATGTGCCAATAAAACCAGTTTGTTTTGAATAAACAAAAAGTTGGTAAGCTAAATCTTATAGATGTCGACAAGAAATTAAACAAAAAGATAATTAAATACTAAAATTGTTCTGATTTAGTGTAAAATATCATTGAAATCAGAAAGAAAATCATTGAAGTTTTCGTATATCAGGTGTGTTATATGTACGAGCCTCTATATACAACACACACGTGCGAGAGGGAGAGACTATAGAACTGAAGAAAGCAAAAAAATCTTATGAGCAATGTACAAAAAAAACTATGTTAGTAGAAAAGATTTTGTAAACAAGTATTTGGGATGGTGCCATATTGTAAAGCAAAGATTTGCCAAAATTTCTTTACCAAAAATGGCTGCTTACTTTTGGATATGACACACTTTTCTAAGAATCTAGTAATAATTGCCTGTAAAGCAGGTTCAGTAATCATCAGTAATTTATCATTTGAATGACAATGAAAATGCCTCAAACATTTTGTACGCAACTGATTTTTTTTCAAATACATTTTGTTATTGTGTTACCCTTTGAAGTCACACTTTTACACCTACCAGCCTAAATAAAAAAAATAAAATTTGGATCAAGAAAAAAAAAAAACATTTCCTTGATCAGAATCTAGAATTAAATTAATGAAAATTCAAACCAAATGAAAAACTTCTTTTTTTTATAATTTGACCAACAACAAAAAAATTCATAGTGTTCAATAAAAATGTAATACTATAATTTTATCTACTATTTCAATAGATTAAAAAAAAAAAATTTTTTTTTCAAACATTTTATAAATGAATTTTACATTTCTTAATTTTTCTAATAATTTATGCTTTAACCAACAGAAAATTTACAAACTAGTGCTGTCTTAACTTTAGTGTTTTTGATTTTTCATCCCTGAGTTTTAAAGTCATAAGCAAATGACATTGGATATCTTCTTCCATGTTTACTTAACTGTGAGAGCTATAAACAGTTGAACCATTTGGCAAGTATCTTGTGATAAATACTCCTGCGCACCACTGGTACTATCTTTCTTGCTTTTATAGCATTTTTTTAATCATTTCGACCCTTCTTTGATAGTTGATGTTTAATTTAGTAATAACAAAAAAGACCTTCTCTCAAACAATACCCAGTGGGCATAAAATATAAAAATAGTATTGATGATAATAAATGTGATGAAGGAAAACACCAAAATATGTCAGCACTAAGTCTATTCTTGTTTTGTTTCTCATTAATTTATATATATATATATAAAAAGAGAGACAAATATTTGATAAAATCAAACAATGCCTCTGTTTAGAAATAATTCTATTTAACCCCTAGTGCAATTTAACAAACAGTATTATCTAGAATATTTTAACTTTTCTCTCATCTTCATTGTTGTATACATATAGTTTTGTCCAATATGTCTTTGAGGTATCACTTGTTGATCCCGGAAATGAACAAGTCAAAATGTGAGCTTTCATGAAATTACAAACTTTAACATTTATTCAGTAAATGATGAAATACTGTTCTGATTCTATAGGCTATAAAAAGGATTCAGTGTTAATCTTGGTTTAGTATTATTTAATTTCAGCTATACTCAGAATTGAAGTTGTAATTCATAAAGAATTATTAAGATAAACAAATACTTTCTGAGAAAAGACTGGTAAAATGTTGCTTATTTAAACAGTGATGTCGACAAAAGCCTAAATAATCTAAAAATTACTAGTCGTATTATCTTTCTTAAAATCTTTATGTGATCTACTGATTATATAAAAACCATAGAATTTCAAAACAGAACTTCATATACATCAATGACAAAGTGCAGTATAAATGTGTGTGTGTGTATGTGTGTGTGTGTGTGTATTGGGCTTTTTTATAACATTGAAATTAAGAAAACAAATATTTCTAATAAAGTGAAAATATTTCCTTTATTTGAATTGACTTTTTTTATGTCAAAATAAACATTGTTTCATTTGAATTGCATTAAATTCTTAAAAGTAATTCTAACTTGAAAAGAATGAATAACTAAAATAATTGTCTTTTTATTAGACGAATAGGAAATTTTTAATCTCTTTATATTTTATTTTAAATGAATTTGATGGAAATGAGGGGGATAATAACCAAAGAAAAAATGCTACTGATCTCTAACTTCTTTAAGAGCAGAGAAAATGAGTTGAATTTATTTAACTATCATCATCATTATATTAATAATAATTATAATAATAATAATAATAATAATAATAATCATGAGTTCAAATCAATAGAAAGAACATCAGGCAATTCACTATAATTTGGTAAAATATGTCAAAACACTTTTAGCAATAAATGTTTATTGAAATCCTTGGTTATTGAATAATTGCTAATTCTTTATTTTTTTTTTAAACTGATGATCAAAAAATAATAATCTAATTAAATTTTGAAAAATATGATATTGCATGTATGTGTATATGTATATATAAGTTTTAGATTACAAAACAAAGGCTGATTTTAGGTATTAATGTTCATTAGATCAAGAAACTATTATTGTGAGAGACTATCACTAATTTCTCTCTCTCTCTCTCTCTCTGTTAAATATATATGTATATTAATGTATATATATAAATCTAAAATGCCTTCTATAATCAATATTTTGTTTCTCAACTTAGAGATTAAACAATAAAACAATTAGCTTGATGATTGGTCAGAATAGTTAGCCTTTATACAAAACGTTTCTTCATTTTTATCCTCTTCATCATTTATAAAAACCAGCAGCTCCACACAACCTGAATGCAAGACAGGAGCAAATCGCAAGCCTATATTTTTGGACTCCCCACCATTTATTGTAAGCTGTGTCTCTTTGAACTGCAAAAGGTCATCATGGTTGGTATGTAAGAAAAATGTCTTTTTCTTTGAATAAGGATTTGTATATGAGACCCGCTTGTTGCACCCACGTCCCCCACCAAGAGGTAAACTGAGTTCAAAGGCACGAGTAATTACTGGAGCTTCACATTTTATAAAGACCAACCAGTTTCGGATCAGCTGATAATACTCAATATCAACCAGGTTGATGTAAAAACATCTGCAACCAACTTGGGATGGACGAATAGCAACATTCAATTCATGGACACTTCCCGAAGCCAGAGTAAAGGCTTCTGATGGTTGCAGCTTCATTTGATGTGGATGTGAAGTAAAACAGCGAGCAAGACGAGATGAGTGAGTACCCCTGGAAAAATAAAGAATAATTTTAATATATAAAATGAGTGAGTACCCCTGGAAAAATAAAGAATAATTTTAAATGTGCGTATTGCCAAAGACGGCATTTTTGATAATAAGAAATAAAAACTAAAAAACAACCTGTTTCGTCCTCATTTTTATTTACTGATTATTATCAAGGGATTTAAATTCCCCCATAAGGCTTGATAAGTGGGGGCTAAACTGGTTGTTTTTTAGTATATATATATATAATAAAGAGAGATATGGTATATGTAAAGGGGTGATAAATGAAAAAAGCTTTAATTTTTTATTTTTTCATAATTTTTATACTACTAGATATAACATTCAATCTAAAATGTATACAGTAAGGTTTATGAGCATGGACTGAGAGGAATACACACACACACACACACACACATATATATATATTTATTCAAATACTTCATTTATCCCATTTCTATATGATGCACTTACCTGAGAATGAGTGAAAAGCGCCTGGTCTGTCCCTCAACACACGAGATGTCAATACGCTGCAAGGCATGCACAAAGATTTGCCACACTTGGACTGGACGTGACAGGAATGGGTCAAGGAAGATTGCTACAAAGAATTTCTTCACTTGTGGAGAACATCCCACTGACACCTGAAATAAGGGAGATAGATGCTAAAGCACTGATCAATAACCTTCAATAAACTGCTCACCCCTGGAGATACAAGCTAAGAGGAAATCAAGAGACAATGCTTTGCTGCTTGGCCCTACTTTTATAAATAAGCTGATAAGGTTTAAATTGATTGACAAATCATGAAGAATCACGTTCATGTAGAAAGCCACAGTAGCAGATCAGAGTCTTCATAAATGTATTTATAGTAGGAATTGCCTTTAGGTGAACAAAAGTATTGAACAAGCAAAACTGTATAGAAATATATACAATCCTATATTTTATTTAGCCTTATATAAAAATGAAAAAAAAATACTATTGATAAGAACAATTTCTTCTCAATTTAAAAAAATTATTTTATTCAATGGAGAGATAGATAATAAAATAAAATAAAAAAAATAAAAATATGTTGGTGGAAAATAAAAAAAATATTCCCTTTACTTTTAGAATAATACTGTTGTTAAAAGTGGGAAATGTGATTTTATAAATGTTGTCAGAAAAAGAAGCCAAAAGGGCTAAATGTCAAGATATTTAGTTAGATCTGATATACATGGAAATATTAGTTAGTCAGAATAATTAGCTTGTTGTCAGAGTCGTGATGCAAACTAGTATCTGTAAGAAGTGGTGAGAGTAAACATAATAGAATGCAACTAAGAAAAAAAAAGAGAATATTTTAAAAAAAAAATTCTAAAAAGTGGAAAATACAAATTAAATAGTACCAAGAAAAAATTTAAAAATGATAAAGAAAGAAAACATTTTTTTCTGATCATCCTTGTCTGGAAGAAAGTTTAGTGTTTACTTAAACCATATTTAAAGTGAATTCTGGAAAGTTTAAATTAGTTATTTCACAACTTTAGGCAATAACAATCCACAAATACAAACACATAAGATAAATGTTTTTTTTGTCCAATCATAAGAAAAATGTATATTTTTAAATTTCAATTATCTTCTGGTAAAAATTAAAGAAAAAGTTAAACTATATTTATTGATTTTGAATATCATCATCATTACTTATTCATTGTAGAAAAGATGTCAGTGCTTGTCAAGATTGTTTTTTTAAACGAGTCTAAAAAATCAGTAAATACATTTAGTTGATGCTAGTCACTCAGATAACCAAAGTATGATTGCTCTCTGGTGAATCACTTTTGAAAAAAAGCACACAACATTTTTTAATTTTGAGTGAAAATCAAATCAAATGAGGTTTTTTTAATATTTATATTTTGTCAATAAATTAAAAAGTATAAAAGAACAGCTTATCAGCCTTGGACAAAGCAAAAAGTGCTGTCAAGGCAATATTATATATATAAGGCGGTCGACGTGGCTCAGTGGATAAGCAATCGCACTTCGGAACCGTAGTACACGGGTTTGAATACAAGTTGTTCCGTCTACATTGACATGTCGACTAATACCCTTGGGAAAGGTAGAAGCCTCATCTTCCCTCCAGCTATGGATTAAATAGTTCAAGACCTCAACGGCAAGTGTGGGAGATGATGACAACAATGACACAACAGCACTGAAGGCGGTTGAAGGCTGCAACATAGGATGGACTCTAGTTGTTGTGGTTCTCCATGCCATTGGAACAAGGCCCTTCTCTGCCAAAGGGCTATGTGATGACTGCTGGTGCCTCAGTCTCCCCATGTTAAAAAAGACATCACGCACAGGCGTCCTCCCAAAAGGACCAAGACAGAGGACAGTCATACTCAACCACGAGTAATCGCCGATGACATGATTATATATTATGTATATCATTAAAATGATGAGGGTTTCATGGAAATTTCTTGAATAAAGCCATTAAGTATAATGGGAAAAATTCAGATTAAAATTGAAAATAGTATCCTAAGAGAAAAAAATGTGATATATGAAGTGACAAACTTATGTATTTTTTTTACATACATATCTTTTATATTAATGAGAACACTAGAATATTTCAATTAGAAGTCAAATATGTACAGGTAAAATTATGGAAGAATAAAAGGCAAATCAAATGAGATATAGTTTGTTTAAACCGTTACATGAAGTTTAGCTTAAATTTGCAGTTTTTGAAAAAATTACCAGTGCAGACTTTCTTTTTGCCGCCATTGTATGTGGCAAATGTATAAATCAATCAATAAAGTAATTAATGAATAATGTTGAAATAGATATTATATCCATATCTTCCTATTAGATACTAAAGATAAATAAAAGTTTTTAGATCTCTAACAGTGGTGATTCCTTTTTAAAAAGATTCAGTCTTGGAAATCATCATAAAAACAAGAAGTTTCATATAATATATCATTGAATCTCAATTTACAATAATGTTTACAAAATGTGTTTACAATAAATCTGGAAATATTTTCAGTAAAAAACACTCCTTATTACAATTTTCTAAGAACATATTTACATCTTGACTTAAGAGATAATATTCTTTAATTTCTAGGATAGACTGAAACAGACAGTATATAATAGTTGTATCTATTAAGTATCTAATAGAGTTTTAAAACTTACTAGACTCTTTTTGTAAGTGAAAAGTTAGAAATCATTAATGATATCAGAGAAGGAACAGACCTTTAGGAAAATATCCAAGGGTTCTCCTGGCTGTTTACTCTGGCTGTCACAAATAACATTAGAGTCACTGCAGCGAACAAAAACTTGTCGCTGACCACCTGCTCCACCAACTGGCACTCCTTCAACATAGAAAAAAATTAATACAATGAAAGTAACTCAATAACAAAAAATGGCAAGTAAAAAAAAATCAGCTTTGGGAATAATTTTGGCAAAGCTCCACTCGAGAATGAAACTTTTATATTGTAAAAGAAAGCTATATATATATATATGTACAGAGGCTATGAAACACAACTGAATAAATTCAATTACCAAATAACTCACGTTTAACCAATATATCATATTTTACAAATTGTTGATCTAAAAATATTTTGTTCTATATCAACAGAAAAAGAAATAAAGAAAGGAAATCTGTGTTCAAGTATGAATAAAAATTGATCAACAATGAATTTATATGAAAAAGAAAACTGAAATACGATTAATGAATTAATTATGAATATGAAATTAAAACTAAAAGCATTATTTTACTATAAAAACTAATAAATTTTGATAAATTAGTCGATGAAATAATGTGTATATATATTCATTTGATAACATGACATATCTTAAAATCTAATAAAATATTATCATTTGGGAAATTTCTTACAATAAGCAAATAAAATCTATTTAAAAGAGAAATTTTAAAAAATTAGTTTTCAAAGTAAATTCATAAAAACTACATTTAAATCATATGAACTAAAACTAAACAGAAAACAAAATTCATAATTTTTTGATTATTATATAAATGTATAGAAAAAGAAAAAAATAAATAAATTGATAGAATAATTTTTAAAAATTTTTACTGTTGTTTGTATCTTTATGATCTTCACAAGGTTT
Source organism: Idiosepius hallami (assembly GCA_034780655.1). Lineage (NCBI taxonomy): Eukaryota > Metazoa > Mollusca > Cephalopoda > Idiosepiidae > Idiosepius > Idiosepius hallami. The sequence goes on from JAUZSX010018305.1 coordinate 17,264, forward strand.
CAGACAAAGTGTCCTTCAGCCTTCTTCAGGTGGTTACCTGAAGCAAGCTGAAGAAGGATACACCAGTTAAAACATTCTAAAAATGACAATAAAGCTTGAGACACCAGTCCAAAAACTCAATACACATACAGTTAAATTTTTAATACAGTTTCTCTCCATGCCATTGGAACCAGGTCCTCCTCTGCCAAGGGGCCGTGTGGTGACTGCAGGTGCATCAGTCTCCCCAGGTTAAAAGACACCATGCACAGGTATCCTCCCGAAACGGTCGACAGAACCAAGACGAAGGACAATCATACTCGACAACAAGTCACTGTCATGATCTTTTTTAGAGTCTCACACAACCAATATCAACAACAAATAAACTAAACTTTCAAATCATGAATGAATAATTTCAGTCATCAAAACAATCCCTTCTAATCCAATCAGGTAGAATAAAAAAAATAGGAGGCATTACTTTTGAAACAGCCCTTATATTAACCAAAGGTTTTTCAAAAAATATTATACATAAAGAAGAATGCTTTGTTTCAAAGAATAAATGGTTACTGTCTAATATTGAAAATATATTATGATTCAAAAATGAATCCTAAATGTGGATGAAAATCTGCTTGCTTTATTTTTGTTTTTTCTAGTAGGTGTCAATATATTAGTAGATTACAAAGTAATATTACTATTCTTGTATAGGTAGAAGATTTATTTTAAATACAGTACATTATCATAAGTCAAATTTAAATTAATATATTGATCTTAAAAGATTAAATAAAGATAATCAAGCTATTATTATTATCTCAAAAAATATGAACTTTCCTAAATCTCTTTTGGAACAGAAATTCTCTCTCAAAATGAATGAAATGGAAACTTACCAGGTAGAGAATGTAACGGTGGTAATCGAATGGACTTTTTTAAGAATGATTGTTCTGGATGATGAAAGCGAAATGTCTGATCAATGACATGAGGTTGGTACTCCACTCTCACACACAAAATGGACAAGATCTCTCCAGTTTTGGTTTTAAAAAAAACCTACAAATAACAAAAAAAATTCAGAAAACTAAAATTGGTAAAATACTTTAAAAAATTGATTTGTTTTATTGATTTATTGCATTTTTTAGATATCCATAGATAAGTTTGAAGAGTTTTTATAGGAGATTGCAAATTGCATTATTATATTGACTAAACTTTTGCATTCATGACCTGAAAGTTTCATCTCTCTGTTGCAGATATTAACGGTGTTAGACTCTAAAAAAGAAACTTCTGTCATAAACAAGCATTAGAAGTAGAAATGCATCATTGAATTTCTCCATGCAGAAAAAATTGAACCAATCAATATTATCCAGTGCTTTTATATATTAATAAATTATTAAATTATCATTTAATAAATGATTAAAGGTCATTTATTTAAAAAAGATTATGTTATCTGCATAATTATATCTTTATTTTTAATTGGCAATTTATGGCTTTTCATCAAACTTCTACCTGAACATAGAAAAGAGTATTATCATAAAATTATATTCTTTTTATTCATGATTAAATTCAATAAATTCAACAAAACTATATAACAATTTAATTCCAACCAAAAAACTACAAGAATTTAGTACCAATAAACCAAGGCACTGTAGTTATATCTGAATGAAATAAGAAAAGCTAGCAACTAAAAATTTTTAAATAATGTTTACAACAGAAAGTTATAAAATTCCTACAGGTGTAAAGTCTCATCAATGGTCTTGCTATAATATTAATGCAGTATGTCCTGCTTAAGTGATAAATTTTTTATCTCTCACTGGCTAAACACTACAATTACAAGATACAAGATAAAACACAAATCTTCTTTTCTGTCTAATGTCAATACTTCAAAACTACAATTGATCAGACCAAAAAGCTGCATGTAAGTACTAACTGGTGCTAGAAAAAAAAAAAGATTTAGAAGGAGAAAAACAGACGCAGCTTCTCTTTCACAATGCTTTCACACACACCCCTCCATACACAATGAAGAGAAAACCAATAATAAGATTTAACCAAAAATGTTACACATACCAAAAATCAGTTTTTGGAAGAAGTAGTGTACAATATATTAAAAAGAAAATTCTAGCCAAAATTATTTATTTAATTATTTATTTGTGACTCAAAAAATTCTTTAGCTTCATTCTACAATAGAAAAAATGTGTGTGTTCATACAGTAATTTATATATATATATATATATATATATATGTGTGTGTGTGTGTGTGTGTGTGTGTGTGTGTGTGTGTGTGTGTGTGTGTGTGTGTGTGTGTGTGGTGTATCTATCTGATTTGCTGAGTATGTGGTTGTGTGATTAGATGAATGTGGATGGGGGTAGACTGAGCCATTGGTCAATTGGTCCGTGGGCCCGATACTGTAAGGGGGCCCTTCCTGACTGCCAATAAAATTATCAAGGATATCATTGTTATACTAATGGCTGTCTGACTACCGGACGTAGTTAAGCCAATATGCACAGATGACCAGCTACGCAACATCTACATTGGGTATAATTGTAAAACAATGGGAGGAAGGAGTCCATTATATTTTCTCTCTGAGGGCCCATAACTCTCTCAGTTAACCCCTGGGTGAATGTGTGTGTCTGTGTGAGATAAGATCAACGATTCTATGTCTGGTTAGATGTGGGTGCTGGATTATACTTGTGTGACTATGATTGATTAGATGAATATTGTATTTACTTGGTCAAGCACCAACCAAAGTTTAGCACAAGCCTATTTTTACGTGCTCTTACCCGGGCTTTTATATTGGGCGTTACTCTTCACCTAGATGAGTTGCTCTCACAAATAAAAGAGCCTCATCTGCCCGAGGTAGCTAAACGTGAATGCAATGGTTTTTGATTGGGATTTGAACTCGCCTACTACGATTCTAGAGCCCAAACTTTTACAACTTTTCTCGCTACCCTAGATGCGATTACGTGAATATGTGTGTGTGTTTCCGATTAGATATATCTTTGTGTGTCTGATTAGATGAGGCCCAGTGAAGTGTGTTTGTATGCTTAAACAAATCTTCGAGTGTGTATATGACGAGTAAGGCTTTTAGAATATACTTTTATGGAAGAATATTCTAGTCGCTACTTGACTATTTTCCTTTTGTTCTGTGGTTATTAGTAGGACTGTGACAATATGCTTCTTGACTATTTTGGGATTTTAACATTTTTTTTACATTTGTAGATATTTGTAGGTATGTGAAAAATGCTTTTATTAACGAAAATTCTCGTTAGTTGTCACATGAGTATTTTGAGATTTTATCATTTCTTTTTGTTCTGTAGTTATAAGAAGGATTGTGACAATATGCTTTTGTTAAAGAAAGTTCTCGTTGTTACTTGACTAATTTGGGATTGTACCATTTCTTTTCGTTCTGTAGTTATAAGTAGGATTGTGACAATATGCTTTGATTAAAGAATATTTTAGCCGTTACTTGACTATTTCCGATTTTACCATTTCTTTTAATTCCGTAGTTAATACCAAGGACTGTGAAAAAATATTCTAAGCACACTTATGCTCTTGTTAAAGTTTTGGTGTGTGTTAAGGATTAGATAAAAGCGCGTGTTTATGCGTAAATCTTTGAGTGTGTATCTGTTGAGATAAGCGTGCGAATTTGTGTGTTTGTCCAGATTATTCTTCGAGTGTGTATAGGAGGAGATGGGCGTGTTTTTTGAGTGTGTTTGGGTATATGACTAGATTAGTCTTCAAGTGTCTAAATCATTAGATGAACGAACGGGTGCATCTGCCTTGCTTCATGCGCGTGCTCTTGTGGGCGGGTGTGTTTTTGCATGTGTATATGCGGGTTATAGAATGAGTGTGTAAATCTCTGTGTGTATGGGATGAAAGTGTGTGTTTGTGGGTGGGGGTGTCTAATTTGTGTGTAAGTGCGTAAGAGCATGCGTATACGACGAATAGGCACTGTGTGGTGTAATTGTTGTTTTTAGAAAAGGAAAAGTGATAAGGATGATGATGATAATGATGATGATGACATTGAATAAGATGATGATCATGATGCTGCTACTGCTGATGAGGCTGAAAGATAACCTGATGTTTAGAGCACCTTTGAATAAACGAACATTACAAGCAAAGAATGAGGAAAAGAAAACATAACTAAAATAAGTCAAATACCAAAAAAATGATCGTAATGAAAATATAAATGCTTTGAATTATGTATATAAATATGTATACACACACACACACACACACACACACACACACACACACACACACACACACACACACACACACACAAACAAACAAACAAA
>JAUZSX010018412.1:0-39123 GCA_034780655.1 Idiosepius hallami
TTTCTAAACTGTAAGAAAGAAATGTACCATTTCATAAAAATAAGTTATAAAATGAAACAATATAAATAGATTATTATAGATGCATTGCTTTGATTTTGCTCTTTTTCCTTTCATTCAGAGACGAGAAAGACAAGGGAGAGACGAGAAAGAGGAAATGTTCAAATGATAATTTAGTCTTTTAGTCTCTCTATTGAGTTCTTTAACAAATATTTCAGTGCTTTACTCACTCACAACAGGCTGATGGTGTAAGTTGAATAACGATTAAATTCTAATCCAAAAGTGAAAATGGATAAAAGGTGAAAGGGGAAACTTGCAATGAAAGGGAGCAAGATAATTTATTGCTTATTTACTTATAATCAACAAAACAAAAAAGAAATAGGGCAAAGTGAAGCATGATTAATCCCTAACAATAAAATAACCCAGTGTTGTCATTGTTATAAGTGGTTTAGTTTGGCAAACTATCTTCCACTCCGATCCGTTTCATCCTCTATCTAATAGTTGTCAGGTATGTCCAAGGTCAAAATTTTTGACAGTGTTTCTTGGCCACTTCTGATTTGCTTTATGGGAATTTTTCGACCAAGACTCAGCTCTTTCAAAGGCTCTTTCCTAATGATGTGTCCCAAGAACTTGATTTTGTGCTTGTCGATAGCCTGTGCCACATCACAATCTGGTTCTTTACCACTTCATTGGTTACTCAGAATACAAAGGAGATCCACACTATCAGTTGGTAAAACCACATTTTGGCGGGAGCTATGTTACACAACTTCGCTCTCGTGAAAGTTGAATAATTTAGTTGACATGATTTCATAGAGAATAAATTAAAAGAATGAATGAATCCATATCTTAATGAATTACTAAAATGAAAATAATGAAACCTAGATGTGCAGGGGGTGGATTGAACTTTGTATTAATTGTCATACTGATAAAATTATTGATATATGGTCACTGTGGATTCTAACCCCAGAAAAGGTCTCAGAGAGGATTGCTTAATGCCAATTGAAGCACTACATTTCCATACACTTTATTTTCACAAAGAAGGATAAAAAAATATAATTTCCTGAACACAATTAGGTTATGACAATTACTAAATTAATGGCAGAATACTATCATCAAGCGGAATCTTTTTTGAATATTTATCCTATAATAGGGGAAAACTATCTTTTCTCAAGGATATATTATATTGGCACTCGGGATTAAAGCTAGTTTTAATAGGAAATAATAGGGTAAACTATCTTTTCCCAAGGATATATTATATTGTCACTTGGGATTAAAGCTAATTTTAGTGATTTCCGGAACATGTTAATCACAATATAAGTCTAGAGATTGTTTCTCCAATTTTCACAAGGGACTTTGGTTTATTTCAAAGTGTCTGAAATACATAAGTCTTAACACATACATTTTGATGAATTGGAGTATATCACAAAATGAATTCAAACTTATTCCATGGATGTTATTTTTCATAGTATTCTGAAATCGTAGTACGTGAGTTCAAATCCCAGTCAAAACCACTGCATTCACCTTAAAAATTGCCATATGCCAAGCTTGGTTGATGCTGCTCACTAAGTAAATATATACAAAACTGATAAGTTGACTACCAAGATCTTTACCTTTTATAAGAAAGGAAAAATACTTATCAATGAAAAAAAATAGCACCTATAAGTTTTTCTCTAGTTTACTAATTTAAGGAAAAAATGCTTGGTGGAATAAAAATTATTCAACATTCATTGGTTAAAAGTGAAATAAAAAACTAAAACTCCAAAAAGGTATCACTATGTTCCATTAATTAGTGATACTACAATAACTTTTAGCTCAGAATAAATGTTTTTAAAAATTCAGAAAATTATTATAAACATATAATTTCAGACAAAAACAAATTTTCATATCAAAAAGATACAATATTTGTCCAGGCAAATTCAGTGAACAAAATCCTAAGTCTGAACTATGAATATATTTCAAGGAGCAATTTAATCAATATGAAAAAACAAGAGTATTATTGGAAATTATAATTAAACAATCAGTAAAAAACATTTTAATTTAAAGAAATTTGAGTTAAAAGGATTTATTATTGTTGTTCAAATTTGAAAACCAATATATATATTTTTTTTTAAATAAAAAAAAACGATTATTGAAATTTTCACAAGTTCTGCTAATTTATATTAAAAACATAACAGAGCTTTATATATATTTTTGCAACATAATTTGATATGTATTATATATATCATCAGAATCTGAAACATTGAAGTAATATATTTGATGTCCCACCAATTTAGAAATTCATAAATTAGGAGGCAAGAAAAAATAATCCATCACTCGATTTGTTGCATGTGTCAAAGAAAATAATATATAATCATGAGACTAGTTGTTATTCTATTGTCTCTAAAAAAATCTATTTCATTAACATTATGTCAACATTGGGAGAATAACAAGAGTGAAGTAGGAAGGTATCATTATATAAGCGTATAGAATAGCCAAGGAGAAATTGTATTTTACATTTATTATGATTATAGTGAAACTTCATCGGGGCCCAAGTTCAGCTGACAGGACATTAAAAATGTTAAATTCAAACATGTTACATGTAATTCTATAAGATTAATATGCAGAAACCCATCCTTTGCATCAATCAAGTCAATAGCTACTTATTAAAAAGCATGCTCTTTTTTTTTTGGAAGATTATATAGAACAGGGCTTCTTAAACTTTTTTTTACTACAAATCCATTTATTTGAGTTTTTCACAACCCTAATAAATATTGAATGAATATTGCAGAACATGCAAAAATGTATTTATTTGTTATAATTACAAAAAGCAAATCAATGACAACTATTTAGTAAGACAGCAACTCCATTCTGCAGGTTATTAAAATTTTGAGACCCCAAGATTTAGCTAAGCACCCCGATTTAAAAAAACTCTGATATAGAAAACAAAAGGAATTTTGTGAAAACCTTAAATGTGAAAATCTTTTTGGAATATGTAAAAGGAAAAACTAAAATCATAGCAAATTATTTGGAATATATATCATTGCAGAAAAAGCTTGATTTTCTGTATGATTACAGTCACGGAAAATGCCTTTGGGATAAAAAAAGATTGGTTCCTAGTTAAACTTCATCAAAAATAACTAGGAGGCATAGGGTAAAAAAGTCTTAAAAAGATCATAGAACTGTCTAACATTTCTGTCTATCAATATTATGTTTATCACAGACCTTGATAGATGACCATTACATGAATAAAATGCATCATTTACAATTACTCATTGGAATAATATATATCATTCTCAAGGGTAATTAATAATTAGAAAGTTATGATTGATTGAAGAAAAAAGGATTATTTGAGCTTTAACTCCAGATAAATGCATTATTCATAAATTCAAACAGGCTCTATATTATATGTACAACAATGTCTTCCCAAATGCCAGATATTTTTCCCAATTCAGTAGTATAACCAAAAAAATTTAAAAAAAATATCTAATTGATTTCTTTCTTTTCAAAAATCAATTTTCTTTGAAGAAATTATTTCATTCACGCTAGTGAAATATTACACAATCAAACATTAGATATTACTATTCACACTCACAGCAGTAAAAAAGCAGGGTATCATCGAGCCTATTCTAATAAAATATAATAAAATAAGACGTTTACATAAAATATAATCAGTATATGTTTAGGAATGCACGCTTTATTTTAAAAGATAATAATAATAATAATAATAAATTAGTTGAACAAAGACAATTTTATGCTAATTCTTTTAACATAGGTAGACAGATAAAAAGTTTATAAAAAAGCAATTAATCTATTTCAATAAATAATCTTTTTTCTTTTCTAAATTAGCAGATATAAATGGATTTTCATTCCAGTTTTGCTCCCCAGTATCTGAAATATTGCTATGGTTATAGAGGATGCTGGTAGTATATCTATCAATCTAGATTGAATAATATTTTGCTAAAAACCATTTTACTGACAGGCTTTAATCACCATTAAAACAGATGAGATGTAACCTGTTAATTATTTTTGCAAAAAAGTTGAACATTGAATTTTAATGTGTCATGAATATCATTGAAAGAACTTCTCCAGAATTCTTATTTATGTCATAACATTCTGAATTGTACATAGATAGATTCAAATACATTTCAACGATAATGATTATCATAACTGGTTAAATATTAAAATTTTCTTTAACTTTAGAATATGGCAACACAAAGATAATGGTCTGTCAATGAAAAAGCTCATTTCTTTTTAGAAAGAGTAAACAAATACTTTTGATCTCTGATGAATTTTAAGTTCACTTATATTTTCTATAATGGCTCTATTGATATGAGATCTGGAAGATCTTCGTCAATGACAAGGATTTAAAATTTTCAATAGAGAGAAAACACATAAAATTTAGTTTTGGTAAAACTAGACCAGCAATAATTATTTCTCATATCAAATTTCAGTTTAACCATTTCAGAAACTATCCATGTAAAGAGGAATAGAACACATAACTCATTTATTATATAAATAAGAAAAACATGTGACAAAGAAAAAAAAACAAAAACAATCAATTCTAATGAGATTTGATTGCAAGATAAAAACATAAAAAGCTTAAATAGGACTAAACACATTAACTTAAATGCAGAAGACCACCAAAAATTTATTCTAAAAGATTAGGCAGTCTTTTTTTTTTTTTTGGATGGTACTCATTGATTGCTTATGTGGACAAGAATAAGTAGCTTAAAAGTGACCCGGTTTTCTTTGAACTGGTAAGCATATCACAGCAGGCAAAGTACAAACTAGAATATAAATATAGTTTCAAATCAACAAATAATGATAATGTTACTTTAAGTTGCTTGTTGAAATTAAGTCGTTCAACAATTTTTTTTTTCAAGGAGTCTAGTATGAGTCCTGCATCACATATAAATTTTATACAAAATGTCTTTAAACTTTTACTTTCATCTTGATTGCTACACAACATTTTGGCAAATGTACCATTCAGCCTTCTTCAAGCTAAACTTTGGAACCTTTATGTCAACCCAGGAGCTTTCTTAAAATTGTCAACTTAACCCTTTAATTAATCTAATGGGGTTAACTGCACACATTCTTTAAGCATTATCAGATACTATATCAATCTAGGTTAGATACTCTTTAGCTGTTTTGTCTGCAATCAAAATTCAACAGATTAATGTCATTCAGATTTTATTAAAGACCAGTTACTAGGACCACTAATATGGATGTTAGTTGACATTTAGAGTAAATAAGGATAATAATCCTATTTTATTTAATAAATTCTGACAATCAAATTTCAATTGATCAAAACATGGTTCCTTATTGCCTTGAATTTTTAAAAACTAACTTTGTTTAAAAAAAGACAATGAATTTTAAATTTCAGAAAAACATCAAGAGTTGTATTTTGAAAAATGAATTTAAAATATGAAAAAAAAAGTATAATTTTGTGTAACATGTTACAAATGGCAAAATTGTTTTCATTCTAGATCAGGATATGTGGGGTACATAAAAAAGGGAAAAGAGAATTGTGTCAACTGGTGAAACTCATTAGCAAATAAATACAGGGACTGAAGAAGAAGCAAAGTTAATATGATTATATGAATAGATTGGACACAAGTAAAATTAATAGATGTATTTCAAGGAGAAATATTTTTTTCTCTGTGAAACAATAATAATGCCATTAAACTGGTTTATAAACCGAGCTTTCAATCTTCATTCTTTCTAATTGCAAGATATGATTTTTACAAATCTAATAAAAATGATAGCCATCAATCAAGTTCTAGAAAATTAGACTTATTTGATGGACATAAAAATTATGCACAATGAAGATTGATCAAAAAAAAAAAAAATTCTTTTAGACTATGTTCTATCGTCGTAGCAAAATTAATTCATACTGTAATACAACCACACCATTGATTTCTATCTTGAAAATACTAATTTCAATGTGGATAAATTTCTATATTAAACAATATTTATTTAAATATTTATTCTAAGATGATTAATAGTTGGATCAAAAAATAACCTTTATAAAAGAAATTGAAAATCAACAAAACCAGTTATTAATCAATAATTAATTACTCTAAAATATAGACAATTGGTACTCCATACTTATAAGCAATTTATTTTTAGGGAAACTATCAGTAAATACAAATCAATGACAATGTAGCAAGATGTCATTTTTATTTAATATCTTATTTGATTTGTGTAGAATGATTGATGAATTTGTCACAAGATCATCCTTGTTTCAAAGGATTTTCCACAGAAGGCATTATGTGGGTTCTATGCAAATTGTGGAACAATGAGCATAGTCATTTATTTGTGACAAATACAAGAGACATCATCAAAACAGAATATATCTTTCTTCAAGGTTTTTTGTCAATCTCATTAATACATTTAAAGCAAGAACTGAAAATCACAAAGGAGTATCCTACAGAAAGGTCAAATGCCATGACCACTTCAAAAAGCTTTCATATCTTGCTTACAGGAATGTAATCATCTAATCAAACAATATTAAAACCATCTAAGGTTGGAAATTAAGTTGAACAAGATTTTGTTTTTAAGAATGTACTATTCCTAACATAAGATACTCTGGCTACTTTAACAAATTTGGAGATAATTAACTGCTAAAATATTGATAAATAAACCTAAGGAACTAGTAGACAAAAACTTAGATATAACATCATTTGATGAAAGTTAGGAAATTTCCTAGGGAATATACAAACATTAAAACAGAAAAAAAAAGATCTTAAGATGTCTTAATTAAATAATAATAACAACCAGAAGTAGTAACAGTAGTAATAAATAAATTTCACAAAAGGCTCAGAGATTTAAAAAAAGAAATTTCATCAATTAGAATATTCTTGAACAAGATTTTTTGCAGTCATTAATGTCTAAATGTTTGAATTATGGACCTGGTTTCATTCCTTTCATAAAAAATTGTTTTCTATTTTTCATACAACTTTAATTTTATAAGCTTTTGAAGTGTTGATTCTCATGTAGAACCTCCATATTACACTAATTTTACATGTTTCTGTAGTATTCTTATTTTTTTTTAAAGAAGTATGGTACACCAAAAAATATCTTCTGATCATCCATTTTTTAGTTTGAAGGCTGACAAAAGTAAGAGATACATAGCTTTAATGAGATTTACTAAAGAGGTTACTGAAAATGAATGTCAATTATACCAAAATTGCAGCAGTCATGTGAAGCTTTACATCAGAAACCAAAACTAAAGCATTAAAAAGCAACAATTTTAAACATTGTTTTATTATTTATACTATATTTGAAGATTAAAATTGCAAATACAATTTTTTCAATCTCATGAAAAGTATGTACCTTATCAATAGTTCATGAATAAAATTCATATAAAATAACATATTCTAAGTAAAACAATGCAAGGTAAAACAGCTAAATAAAATAATTTATTTTTAAAGACAGAGAGTATGTAGAACATGAGGGATTGTAAAGCCTGGCATTTTTTTTTTTTAATCAACATGAATAATGATAATACATATACAATAGTCTATGTCCAGGAGGTAATTTTATGAAATTATTCCTTAAAAATAAAAAAACTAAGCCATCCAGTAAGCATCTAAAAAAAGTGCTTGATAGCTAGAGATATACACTTAAAAGTGTGATTCAAAATTTTGGTACATATATAGGAAAAAAAAAAGAAGTATTTTTAAAGCAATACATAGGTAAAGCTATATCAAAGAGATCACTTTGCTTTTACAGAAATTTTTAATGTGTCTCATCATCAAGAGTAAAAAGATTCCATAAAATTGGAAGAATTATAATTATTACAACTAGTAATATAAAGAAAACCTAGGAGGTGAAGGTAAAGATAAAGGTGGGAGAGGTGCAATAAGCAGCAATAATTAAGATGTTTATTTTAAATCTAAAAAGTAATGAAAGTTGAAAGCATGAGAAAACATTTTTACACACACATACACACACAAAAAAAAGTTAAAGACAAAAACACAGAAAAGATTAAAAAAATGAAAAATGAAAAATGAAAAAGAAAAAAGAAAAAAAGAAAAAAGGAAGAAAAAAAGAAAATGAAAGAAAAAAAAAGAAAGAAAAAAAAAGAGAAAAAAAAAAAGAAAGAAGAAAAATAAAGCTCAACCATAACCAGGGGGCAAAGCAATTAAAGCCAGTCACTCTCTTTTGATGTTGAGATTTGAGTGTATAACAACACTGGAAACAAAGTAGTTTAAAAAAAACAAAAAACAAAAAAAAAAACACAAGATAAAATTCACACTTCTATTTAAGGAAAAATGAGGGAATGTTTGTAAGTGTATATTGACCAATATAAATGTAAATGAATATTGTTATATTTTAACTTAGGATATAGAAAGTATATCAACATAAGGAAAAATTATGGATACATGACATAATTGAGTTAACCAAACAAAGATCCATAAAATCAAGTGAAAAATAAAACATGATAAAATATCTATTCTTCTTATCCAACATAGTCTTTAAACAAACAATAAATTCAATTTTTAAAATTCAAATATAGTCTATATTCAAAATAAAAAACAATGTAAAAACTGAAAATTGTACAATAAAGACCATGCTTCAATTAAACATAATTTTTTCTAGCTAAAATGATATTAAACCTAGGCATTAAATAGGAAAAAAGAAGCTAAGTTTGAATTATATTTCTGCATGTTTTAAGAAAATTGTTAAATTTAAAATTGACATATTTTCAGGAATTAAAATAGTAATAATCCCACTAGGCTTGAAAATGAGAAAATACAAATAATTTCCATTCTGGATTACTAATTTCAATAGTTATATATGAAAGTTAAGTCTCAATGTTTTAGTATTTTTTAAAAATATAACTATATACCGCTTCCCTCTATGTATTCTTTACTTCATTTAACTTATATTTGAAATATCCATCTTATTCTTAAATCATATCTATAGGTAGGTCATTCTGTTTTAGTAATTATAAATTTCCTTATTGCAAAGCAAACAAAGTGTATATTGATTTTACTTACATGATGCTTTATTATGCTGTCATATCTAATCTTAGCCAAGTTGGTTAATCTATAAACATGGGTAAAATGTAGAAATAGAGAACTCATACTTTTTCCAAGGGTATAAGTTTCAAAGTGAATGCAGAAAAACTGGCAGAGGTAACCAGCATAAGTGTCAAATTGTTATCCCAAAGTATACAATCACACCTACAGTCACTAATTTTTATATATAAAGTAGTAGCGTTTGTGTGTGTGCCCTCCCGACTGTACAACTTTTCTACAACCAAAACTACTGGACGAAGGATAACCAAATTTGGTAGGATGGTGATCTATGACTGAGGATGGTGACAATTTTTCACAGTTAGAAATCAAGGTCATGGCCTATAAATCATAGCTTTTCAACATTCTTATGAACATGGAGCCCTATGGAAAAATTCCCCTTGCAACAATTTATTTATCTTAATAAAAAAAAAATTTAAAAAAAAACACTATTATTTTCAGAGTATTGAAAATATAGTAATTGAAATTTAAAAATTTTACTTGTTTGAATAGATTACATTTGTTTTCATAAAAAATAATTGATGGCGAAACGTGAGCCTAGTGTCTATATTCTTTAAAGAGTTACAAGAGCAGTTCGCACAGGACTATTCTGAACACTCAGGTACTTACTTTGTTTAGGTTGCAACTCTTTAAGATTGATTTGTGGATTTGACAGAAACACACTAAGTAAATTTTCAAATGTAGTGAGTTTAATTATGTAAAGTTTAGAACGCTTATACAATAAAACAAATTTTAAAAGAAAATATACATATAATACTTAAATAGATTTTATGGAATCAAATCTAAAATGTTTATTTTTGCATTGTTCTAAATTAGAAATTGAGAAATTGCGGAATGCCTGGACTGTATGAACGGAATTCTAGGGTTCCATTGAACCCCGGTTGTGAACCACTGCTATAAATGTAAATCGTCCTGCAGCCAAAACCAGTGGGCTAATCATAACCAAATTTAGCAGGACAATGGTCTATGACCAAAGGATGGTGCATACTATTTTTTGAGGTCAGAGGTCAAGGCCATGGTCTATCAAGGTCATAGCCAATGAATGTATATGGTCCTCTGAAACCAAAGGATGAATCATGACCAAATTTAGTATGATGTTCTCCAATACCCAGATGGTGCTTACCAATTTCCAAAGTCAATGTCAAAGGTCATCAAAGATCATAAACTTTGTATGCATACTGTGCAACAGTCAAAACCAGTGCATTAGTAATTACCAAACTTGGTATGATGATTTCTCCAATAGTTGGATGGTGTACACCAATTTTCAAGGCCATCAAAGTCAATCTCCTACAGCCTAAACCACTGGACTGATCATGACCAAACTTAGTAAGACAAGTCACCAACTGCTTGATTGTGCATATTAAAAACTGTAAAAACTAAATAAATTGGGCTTTAGCAGATTGGTAAGTGAAATACTTTTTAAAACTATTTTAAAGAAATGTTAAATATGTTTTTACAAAGTGGGTACCTGAATGTTTAGCAAAATTTTGTGCGAGCATGGTTATCTTTGCTAGTATATATAAGAAAAACATTTTTTTTTCTGAATATTGCTTAAAAGTCTTTGAAATGACCATAAATTTAAAAGATAGTTCAATAAATCAGGTAAAAGATTGGATAACCTCAGATTAACCCTAATCATACAGATTAATGAATCATAATCTAATAGTTAAATAATTCAAATCCCAAGGCCAAGTTCACCAAAACATTAACAATGGAGTTTCACACTATTAAAAGTTTTGATGTATTTCCTGGGCGTATTCAAACTTCTACAAGAGGAAAAAAATGTAGCAGACATTTTATACATTTCATATATTACTTTTTTAAAGGATACTCAGACATAGCAGATAAGTAGTAGTTAATATAAGCTCAAGATCAATAAATACAGATTAAAGTGCAATTATCAAACCAGACAAAGCAGAAAAAGTAAACATTCTTATTCAGTAATCAGTATGCATTTTTAATGATTACCAAGGTATGATATTATACAATTATATGCTTAATGTGCAAATTCATTCTTAAGTACCATATTCTAAATAAAAAATTGTATCAATTTAAAAAAAAAATAAGGTTTCAGTTTTTAATACATAACTCATTGATATTGTAAAGTTACTAAATATCAAGCCAGAGTTCCTATTTAGATAAAATATATACCAAAGACTTATCAGATAACTGAAATGTCAAAGTTATAAAAGCAACCATAAGCAAATCAATGATATGTTATTATGTAAAACCAAACAAATTTGATGTAGGAATTCTGATCTCTATTCAAGTTATTAGAACTTTTGCTCTTATATACAGTGTTATCTTCATATTTTGTCTAATGCAAATAACACTGAATGAGAATAGGAATCCAAATCACTTAAGATAAAACTCACTTCATAAATTCAGATAATTAAAAACTAAAATACATTTAATATCAAATATTGATTTGTTTCTTATCTACTTTTTTTTCAAAGAAACTATGAATGTTATAAAATTGTACCTTAAAAGTAACCAAACTTTTCGTATGCCTAGTTAATTACAAATATATTTTAAAAAAATCAAAACACAAGTTATATAAATTGGAAAAAAAAAAACAACTAATTTTTAGATTTCAAACAAACAAAAAAGTCCAATTATTACCCCAACAATCTTTTTCTTTTGGTCATAGCCAATTAAAATGACCTTGCAGTAAATTTGTCTGTTTTGTAAAATCTAAACAATTTTAAGCATTAAGCCTAGTTGATTGTTTGCTTATATAGCCTATCAACTACTAAAAGGTTATTTAAAGCCAGAAACATTTTTTATACCACATTTGATCTTTGAAAAACGAGTTTGTAGGAAATATCGAAAATTATTGGCCTTCATACTTGTAGTTGATTTCAAAGTACTTAGTTGAAGTAACATTTTCAAGTAGCATAAGAATACACAAGTGTGATGTGGATGACAAGTTGCTTTAGTTTTAAAAATACACAACTAGGGTTAATAACTAAAAAATATTAGTATTTATTAGCAACTTTTCACAACATTATGAACAACAAACTTAATTAAAATCAAATTTAATGAATGTCAGAATCAAAATAAAATTTAATGAATGTCAGAATGAGAGAAAAGTCTAGGAACTTTTAACTGGGTAGAAGGTCAAGTATTAAGATATATTTACACATGTCACACATCTCTTGAATTGATCTAATTTTAATGGTTGATAAGCGTCAAACAGTATTAGCAAATTTTTAATATAGGTAGTTGACTTATAAAGAAAAACTGGTATCATAATAAACATATGCAATCTAAAATTGACAGGAGTTCAAAGAAAACATTCTTATGCAGATTATGTTATTGAATGTGAAGTAATACCTCTTAAACTAGAGATAGAATCATTAGGTACTAAGACAATCAACCACAACCATAAAAGCTTTATAAACTTATGGATATTCTTCCATATCATCTTTCTAGCTATGATGAATTTTTTTCAATGCAAATAGCCTAATGTAATAGAATTTTGAGTAGATAAAAAAGATAATTTTTTTATACATTTTTCAAAACTGAAAATTTAAAAAAAAATACAATTATTTTGTAAGATTTTTTTTTTTTTACTATAAATTGAGAAAAATAAATTTTTGACAAACATTTTGTTGATTATCAAAAGCAATGCTTTTTATGATGTTGCAAATAGATTTTTTTTCAAATCCTAAAACAATTCTCTGATTCTCTTAAATGTCTATAAACATTAAGAATCAAAACTACTATTCTTAAACAAAAATCAAAGTTTACTAAATATATAAAGTCAAATTATCATGTTTGATTGGGTTCCACATCCGGCTTTGAATTTCTGGTTTACGAGTACTGTGTTTGGCAAGATTGAAACGAAGGAAACAAGAATTTGAACTAGTAAACACTTTTATTCTTAAATGGTCACCCATCCAGTCTTCACATTGCTTAACTTCTAACACACACATACACACATATATATATATATATATATATAAATCAATTTTTTTTTTTGGGGGGGGAGATGAATTTTTATAGTATAAACTGTATTTTGGCTTTATAATATAACAATCTATTAATATTGTTAAAAAGGGACAGAAATCAAAATAACTTTTAATTGCATTGCAAGAATATTCACTTATTTAAGAAGTAGCCGGATAGTGAATTAAATTACATATTTAGTCCTCTTTTTAAACTGCATTTGACAAATTTTCTATTCATGAATTATCAAAATACCTTTATATAAATTAATTTTTTTTTTTAATTTGCAGAACTTTTCAGAATTTCCAATAATGAGAATTTCTTCACATTTTTTTTTTATACAATTAAACAACTTTTATACAGAGTTAGATTAGGAAAACTCTTAAATCGAATAGTTTAAACTAAACAAATTAAAAGTTCCTAGTGCAAGCAAATTGAAAAATCTCTGAATGTTTTTAAATGAAAAAAAAAAGATAAGAAAAGGGCAGTTTTATAATATAAGCTCTTCATATTTCTTCTATGCCATTTAGTATTGGTTTGATAGGAGGACAACTGACCTAATTCAAAGGTTTAAAAAGCAGACTCTTCTTTAATAGGATTAAGAAAACAAGTTAAACATTGCAAAGCGGAAAACAAACATGTATAACCATGCCAGAAAGTTCCTTAATTTATAAATAACAAATATCCACCCCTCTTGGAATTAAATAAAAGAGAAAAAAAACACAAAAAATTAATTTTTTTTATATTGTATATAATGTAAAATATCTCTTAAACATTAATGGTAAATATCTTTAAAAATGAATAGGAATATAAATAGGATTAATCAAAATGTATGGAAACAAAGTGTTTAGGCCAACATCCTAAACTATTTTGAACCTTTATATATATTATACACCTTGACAGCAACTTACTGTCCTGTGCCAAAATAAAGTATACTGAGGCAAGGTTAGCCAAAAGATAGCTAAAAGTAGCATACTAAATTATTCCTGTTCAGGTCTATATAGAAAACAAAAATAACAAAAGGCACATTTAAAATACCTTTACCTACCAATTCAGAGGTTCTGAGTGAAGCATGCATGGTCCCTCATGGGGGCACAGTGAATGAAGCTTAATAAAAAGACATACATAATGATATTTTAGAGAGGAACGTTAAATATCCCCCAAAAGGAGTGTTTTTAGCCCCCTAAAATTCCCGGGGAATCAAACCAGAACTTTTTCATGTTCAGAAATACTGAATTTACATTTCGCATAACTCCCTCCTACATTTTGAACAAGTTTCAAAAATATCGAATAGATGGATCAAAAGTTATGAGAGAAAAAGTGTCATTTTTCGTTACGTTGGCATGCTTTTGACCCATTTCAGGCCCCTGGGGATGCAACGAGAATTTCCGTAATAAATTTTTTTACTATGCACATCTACATATAAAAATACAACTTGTTGCAAAATTTCAGAAAAAATTAATAGGCGGGTATTTGACAATAATCTGGATGTACGCCACTGAAAACAATGGTCCCACTCCAATAGATTGGGGGACCAAAAAATAAAGCTAAATATTGGCTTTCAATATCAAGAAAAATTATCAAAAAAAAAGTTTTCAATCTACAGTTTTATTTATGATATTCTCATTCACTAAATAAAAATCTCCCTGTAACTATTCATTAATATTGTATCACACAGTGATGTGCGTAGTGCAACAATTGATTTCCCCAAAAGGAGAAGCAGGGGCACCGCATGCAGGTTTGTTACTTGCCCTAGTACAGTACCTGATATTCTTAAATGGTCATCTAACTAGTGACCAGGCTTGATGTTGCTTAACTTCAGTGATCTAACACCATACTGTAGCCATAAATCAAGACTGCCATTCTTTATTAAGCTAATAAAATGTTATAGTTTTTAAATTACTTTTAAATAAAACAGAAAGGGCTAAGACTGAAAGTAATGATCATTGCATTTTTAAGTACATTTAGATGTCCAATTACATTTAAAAAAAGAATAATGTAATCCTTCTAACATACAAAAAGTTTTGGGCAAAATTATTGGCCTTAGTTGACTTGCCACAATATGGTGTCCAACAAAAATTGAAAGAGTTTTAAAACTGCACATGAAAAAGAGAAATATATGCATATATTTATTATATAAACAGAATAATAAATTTGTGGAAAAGAAAAGAGTTTTTATTTACAATCTATTTTGTATCTGATACATAGAAATAGGTGGAAAAGATGCATCAAATTATATTAAGGTAACTTTTCTTTTATGATTCAACAAAGTGGATAATCCCACATTATTAGAGAATTAAGGTTGCCAGATCATAAGATTGTCAATTTCTAAGATGGCTAACAATATATTTCAACACCATCATCTTGTTTTTTGTTATGTAAAGTTTAATCAGTTACTACAACTGTCTGCAGTGGCACATGATAAACAAAATAAAAATAGAAGATTCAGAAAAGCTATTGCAAAAGCTATCAGGGATGAAGCTTTTTAAGAGCAGAGACAAGAAGGAATTGACATACATTTGACCAATTTAAATATGGAATCAATTTAATGATAAAACATTTCATATAACATAAATGTTTACTTTTTGTTTGAATTATATTAATATTCTTTGTATTATTATTTTTTGTTATAACCATTATCGCCTTTCTTTGAAAAATTCTTTTTAACTTAATTGATTTTTTTTTAGACTTTTAAGTTGTTTACTTTAAGTTGGCTGAGTAAGTATTTGTTTTCATTTCTGAAAAAAAGTAACAATGTTCTTTTGTTATATTGTTTGTAAGTGAAAAAAATGTTTTTAGAACTATTTTTCTTCTTCTGAACTGATGTTAAATTGCTAGAAATTTTCCATGTTATTTTTAGTGCATTTTAGTAAGCATTTTTCTACTGTCATAAGTATTTAGAGAATGTTGTGTTATAAATATTTTTCCCCATTAGATGAGGTTTTGCATGCACAACACCTTCGTGTTCATGGACTTTCAGTTACTCCTACATATATATCTTTTCGGTGCAGTTGTTGGTTTTTTGCAGTAACTTTAAATACAACATTCATTTAAAGGCATTGAACATTTTTTAAATTAAACATTGAATTTAATATCATTGTTTTAGTTGTCTATTTTCTTAATATTCTTGTTTCTTAGCTTTTTCTGCAACTGTAGCCAAGTGTGGTCTTGCAAAATATTTGTGAAACTTTGGTGTTGGAAAGTATTAAAATAAATAATTTCAGTATGTTTATTATATGAAAGGGCAAGGCTAGATCATATTATACTTGTGTTTTGTTTGGTGTGTATTTTAGTTTATCTGTGAATCAATTAGTTTCTATTGATTTGTTTTTTATAATCTCTATTTGCTAAGTCTGTAGCTAATTGATTTGGGGATTTTATCATAGTGACTGGATGGAAAAGATGTGTTTGGTGAATGGGGTGTTATCTGGTTTACTGAATAATGTATCATAGTTGTAAGTTAGAGTTAAAATCTACTTCTTTGGTTAGTTTTCATTTAATAATTAAGAGTTGTTTCAGCATTTTGTGTTTTTTTCCTAAAAATCAGACAAAAATGTAAATTTGACTGAAATCAATGTATTATTGTAAAAGGAAATCTAAGTTCTCTTAAAATAGCCTTTGCCTACCATCACATATGCACCAAACCATTGTGAAAACAAAAATGGTAGAAACAACTACAAGACAGAAAAAATAAAGTAATAAAATAAGTTTAGAAAACAAAATTGTTAAATGGTAGCAATCATAAGAGTAATAATAAAAACTAGCTGAACCCGTGTAAATTCCAAGGTAGTTGATTATCTTAACCTTAACTCCACCCCGCATATGCATTATTTTGTCATCACAAAAGGAAAAAATGAGAAATTCATTTTGTATAAACATAAATCATCCAATTTCCACCTTTCCAATTCTCCCTTTTTCTCATTTTCCAATCTTGTAATTCTCCCCTCTTTCACTTCTC
Organism: Idiosepius hallami; assembly: GCA_034780655.1. Classification (NCBI taxonomy): domain Eukaryota; kingdom Metazoa; phylum Mollusca; class Cephalopoda; family Idiosepiidae; genus Idiosepius; species Idiosepius hallami. Next base: position 16,930 of record JAUZSX010018412.1, read on the forward strand.
TCCTTTTCGACCTTTTCCCTCTTACCAATTCTCTTTTCTTTTCTAAATTCTCCCCTCTTCCTAATTCCCCACTTTTCCAAATTCCTCCAATTCTCCTTCCTTCCTAAAGGGGACAATCGGAAGTTGATATATCAATTAATAAATGATTTCAGCTAGCCTCATTTGCATATTCTTCGGACAAACTTTTAAAAATATTGATAGAATAATATATAGATATTAAGAATATAATAACTTATAATGTATATAAAAATATAAGATAAGATAAACAAGTAAACAATAAAGGGAAAAAAAAACAACTATCATAATTTCTCACATCATCTTGCATTGGTTTCAGAATTAAGTCAGAAACTGACAATCATATAAAGCCATTGTGTGTAAGCTAAGCAATTTTAAATCTATATGTGATTGACCACTTATATCTTCATTAATAATTAATATCTATTTTATGAAAGGGATGAATAGGTAAATTGATAGATTGATATTGTTACAAGTATGCTAAGACAATGTATTCAGGTAGTGTTGTTTAAAAAGCTTAACATTTGCATAAAAAAAACTGATATGGAAGAATAGAAATGTAAAGCATGTAATATTAAGCCATTATTGTAAGAATTACTAATTAAAATTATCTTGGCAGAAATATATATGAAAATTACATTCAGTAAAGACCTAATTCACAAAAGTAACTAGTTTGAGAAATCGATTTAATATTCTATGAAAAGTATCCCATTTTCTAAACAATTTTTAATATCTAAAACCTACCAATTGATGATTAAGATTGAAGTATTAAATTTTAAGATATTTGTCAAATTTTGATATATGTTATTTCTTATGTATGCATCTAAATAGAGGTACAAATTAAAATGAAGTAATTAAAACCAATGAATTAGACTTTTTATCAGAGGTGGATTTCATTAACACTTAATACAACCACCGCCAAGGCAATGGTTTACAAATGGTGGTTAGGACTTGGATAATTGTCACAGGATATACCCGTGCTCATTCATCATAGAGGAATCTTAATGCCTTTCTGAAACAAACCATTAATAGACAGTTAAAGGCTTACTCATTTGTCTATTCAATAAATAAACAAAACAAATAAAATAGATAAATAAACCTTGTGTGTGTGTGTGTGTGTGTGTGTGTGTGTGTATTTCTGTTTTATACACATACACACAGGTGACAAATTAGGCAGATTGGAATTTTATATTGAATTTTTATATTGTTTCAATCACAAAATTATAGGGGTGTCTAGAATTCTTAATTGTGTGTAGTCTCTTAATAAACATGTTTGATTATAAGTTGCTTGTAAGTACATATAAACAATACAAATCTTCATATTTGCTGACATCTAATTTACTGAAATGGGACAATGTATGCAAAAATGATAACTTAAGGTAAATAGGTTAAATAATAAAAATAAGAACATTCCAAATTCAAGCAAAACCAAGGTCTGTTCTATTTGTTTAGATTGACTTCAAAGATTTTGTGCAACAACCAAAAGTGCATAAAACTTGAATTGAAATTAATTAAAATGAAAGGATTTGTTAATCTAATGCTTGATTATGTAAAGTTTATAATTTAAACAAATATGCTAAAAGGATTTTAGAAATTAAAAAAAAAATAGAAAAATAGAAAGCATATCACAATTTTAAGCCATTATTGTTAAAATAAATTTGAAGGACATTTGCAGAATATTTGTAAAGATTAATGATTTTCAAGCAATAAACAAAAACTTTTTTTTATAATTTATAATCTAATTTTTATTAGGAATAAATTTACATTGTTTTCAGGAATCCTTGAGTAGAGTCTGGATAATTAGAATTTTGAATTATCCTCATCTTTGATATCTTCAAAATGGTTTAGCTGATGTAGCCTTCAATCTTCTTTGGATAATTGTAACTAAAGTCTTTATCTATTTGCACTATTAGTCTGGGGGAACATTCATGGGTGGATTTTAAGGAAGAAACATTGTAAAGATACAGACAACAGCTAAAAGAAAAATACTCAATGTAAATTTCAGTGGTCTGAATGTTCATGCCCACTTTTGTGTTTATTTAGATTTTTGTAATTCCATATTTCAACCATTTAGCTGTTTTTTTTTCTTATACTCAAAACTAATTGGAAAGTTTTCCCCTAGTCTAAATACCCATACATCAAATTTCAAGTCTTTAGACACCAAATTGGCAGAGTAATTTGGTAGAGACTTTTCTACATACACACACACATACACACATTCTTATTTTACAGATATAGAAATAATGATTTTTGAAAAGATTATTACTTAAAAAACTCTTTAAAAGATAAAAGATTATTTGAAACCTTTTCTGTGGATCAGAGAACACCTGAAATGGATGAACTGGATCTTTTTCTTCAAGCAGAATTGTTCTTAGTCGAGGTTTAGTAGTTTTTAGTTGAGGCGTAGTAATAGTTTTTCCTCCCTTAGGGTTCACTGAAGGTTGATGGTCTCTGGGCTAAAATAGATGTCTCGCCTCAAAAAACAAGTACACCTCAGCTCAGGTGTGGTCCTACATTTCTTTATTCCCCAGTCAACACCCTCCCATGCGCATGAGTGCAGCTGAGCCTTGTTAGCTTTTTGCTTATTCTCTGACTGACTGCTGAAGACTGACTGACCACCCGATTCCAAATCAAACGTCACTTTTGACTCAATGACATATTGGAGAAATCAATGTAAAATGATATTATTAATATAAGGTTACAAATCAAATCAAAAATACAATATTTTGTTCATTTAAAAACCACGCCAAAGTAAAAAGAAAATTATTTTAAATGATTTAAAGCATAAACCATAATAAAATTTGAGTATGGTATTAATACCAATGACTGGTGAACGTGACTACTAAAAAATGAGAATACACATAATTAAACAATGTACCATTTTTGATGAATTCAAATTAGATGAAGTTGAAAAAATATTAGCTGATTACTGATTATAGAATTCAATTGTTAAGATACTGAAGCACCTAATTTTACAAAGTTCTAAAGTCAATCTGATTGACTATTCAAAAAAGAAAAGAAAAAGATATCTGTAACTTTTTAACTAGAGTTTAGTTTTCTCAATGTGATTCCAATCAATTATTTAGATCTTTTACTACTGCTGTTATATGATATGTTTAAACAATAACTGAGTTTACAGAGATATTTACAGATACAAAGCAAAGGGTACACACCTATAAAATAAATCATAGAATAGCTTGGCACTACCTGCACATTTCAGAAAATGTAAGGTATGGCCAAAAATATATAAGTATTTTAACGTTATGATTTAACACAAAGTCTTGTATAACTTGTAACATAGTGCAGGACAGCTGTTTCAATATTATTGGATTTCATCAATAGCATGCAAGGTTGTTACCATTTCAAAATTCAAGTTTCTTTTAAAAAGGTAAATTTTTTCATTATCAATTTTCAAGAATTATCGGTGTGTGTGTGTGGGGGGGAGTTATTCCAAGACAAAATTAAGCTAAGACACATGAAATACATCTGTGTAAATTTTCAAGATAAACCATTTCTGAGTCCATTCGGAAAGAACATACATATTAATAAATGGAATTTTGTAAATAAGTTTATATGAAAAGATATTTTAAAGTGATTCCCTTGATCTTCTTAATGGTGACTTGAGTAGATTTATTGATAGGTTTGTTTTACAGCAACTTAACCTTTTATGGGGCATTTAATGCCGACACATTAGTTATTGTAGTACACTCAAAAGAAAGCAATTTAATAATGTATATAAAAAGTCAGTTTTATTCACTATCATATCTATTGTTTTTGGGGCCGCGAAGGTGGAGCATTGATAAAAAGCTTGGACTCTGGATTTATAGTATACAAGTTTAAATCCCAATATAAAACCATTATGTTCACCTTTAGCTGCCTTGGGTAGATAAAGCTAGTTAACTCGGGAGAGTAACTCATCTAGGTGAAAGGCAACACTAAATGCAAAAAGCCTAGGTATATAAACCAGGTAAAATGGCCTTGTGCCTAACTTATGTTGGTGCTCAACCAAGTAAATATAATTATTCTTTACACCTCAAAATACTAGATTTTTTAACCATTTGCAATCAGATGACATATAGATACATGCATGAAAACTTTTTCCAAAAGATATATGATGTATATGTGCCTGGCAGAATTGTGTGATAAAAAGAATGCTGGAGAAGTTGTTAAAAAGACTTATGTGATTAATATTTAGTTGAAATTTTTGGTGGTGATAGACAATAATGGGTGCATTGTAGAGTGTTTTTGTGAGATCTATTGATTTAATTGTTTGAACAAAAGTTATCTGAATTTGGTATAGAAAAAAAAAATCAAATATTGGTTGAACATAATTTCAATGCTTCAAATTAAGGTTTAAAAGACATCAGCGTTAGACAAATTGTTAATGAATTAATTCAGAATTTCCTACTCAAGTAATGTTAGAAGGAATAGACACGCAAAACTAAGACGACTTGATTTTTCTTATTGCATTAAAGTGAATCTTAAATATTCAATCAATATGTTGGTCTGCTCAAAAATGGTTTGACTCAGACTGTAAGACGACAAAGGAAAGTTTAGGTGAGGGGAAAAGAAAGGTGAGTAAATAGAGACAACAAAGAAGTCTCAAAGACAGAGAGAAACAAAAAGAGTAATTAGAAATGATTAGTGCAAACCTATACAATAGCAACGGAAATAATGTATTTTCTACAAAAAAAAAAAAAATCACCATTTTCCTTTAACAGACTGGCTCTCGTGATGTTTCTATTTAAGACTTTTAGCAATTAAAAAAATATATCAATTTCAACACTTTTTTTATTTTAACCATTTATTATTTTTAAATATTTTTTATATTGAAATTAAAATACAATTTTTTTTTTAAGTCACATTTTCCAAAATATGGCAATATTATAAAATAAAAGCATACATCTATTCAAAAAATAAAATAAACTATCATTTGGAGATAAAAATTGAACAAATAAATATATCTTCTAAGGACTCCCAAAACTCAAATTGGAGTTAGAGTTGTAAGATACGAATAAGATCTCTTGAAAGCTCTTGCTCAAAGCTAATTTTAAAAATTGTATTTGTATAAAATTACTTGTCTTTACTGTAAGTGAGAATCTCAATTACAAATAATCAGATGATGTGCAAGCATACAGATATATTATCCAATTCTGACTTTCAAGTAATGACAATCAAAAATGGGATCAATTAAATTATGTTTTGATATTTTCATAGTTTTCTTTGTAAAGATATGTTAACACTATGCTATTTATGTACATAGAAATATTTCTTTTGTTTTTTATTCAATATCTATTTTAATTAAATTATTTTCAAATGTTTCAAATAAAGCTCTGCAATTTTAGCACAATATTGAATATAACATTACTTACAAGCTTTCTCGATTTTTTTTTTCTATAGAGTTAATAAAAATTTCTGTGAAGGTTTCTAATTGCCACATGAAGATCTTCGGGTTTAATTACAACTTCCTAAACAAGGCTAAATAGTGCATTGGAAAAAGCATTAAATTAACAATGAAGATGACACCCATAATTCAAAAACTTAAAACACTGATCATTTAAATGGATACAGTTCAAACAACATAAACCATGAAATTATGATATCAGAAATGCCCACTACTGGTTGAAATATTCTAGGGGAATGATCTAAAATGGGCCCTGTTGTGTGCAATCTACCCTACCGTAATCAAAAACTGGTCATATATCGCAGGTGGTTGTTCATTAAAGGTCAATGTACAGATAATCTAAAATAGTTTATGCATAAAACATAGTCAATAACAGGTGTTCGTTGATGACAATAGCCGTATACTTCTGAATCTACTACAATAATAATAATAATATAAATACAATATAAATTTATATCTTTGTAAATACTAGTTATTCAAAACAAGTAAAAATGTCCTAAGCCATGAAGAATTACATTATTGTGGTAAATTACCATTATTTAATAGATTTCTTTTTCTTTTTGATAATGCAAAGATTGATCCTTGTTTCAGTTCTTTAATTATATGAAAATATTAGTAATAAATACTGAAACACCTTAAAAAAGTGAGAAACTATTACTGAGTTTTAAGTAAAGAATGTATTTAGTATTTAATTTATTTTGTATCGACTTGCTTAACATAAAATATTGAAAATTATTTATTTTTAATGAACATATTCTTCTATATTGTTTAAGTTTTCAAAAAAAAAAAAGTCATGATCAAAGGTAACCATAAGGTTTCTGGTAGTTTAATTGCTTACCTTTCCTGAAAGAGTTCATGGTTTGCTCTGTGTATAACTACACAAAAAAATCATTGAATTGACTGTTTAGCCATGCATAACTAATTTTGAAGACAAAACCATGGACAGGTGCAACGAATGCAAGCAGAGCAAGGCTTCAATCATAACATGATCCATAATTGCTAAATGAAAAATATAACAAAAGCCAACTAGAAACCACCTGAAGCTTACATATTTACTGAAACAATATAAAGACAATGATTTTGTAAAGAAAAAAAATCATCATACAAGATTGATGTACAATGTAAAAGCCCAAATTTGCTATTGATTATCACTACTTCATCAGCACTAAAGAAAATTGGAATGAAAAAGGGGGGGGGGAAATAGTCAAAAGATTCAAAGAAAATATTTTGCAGGGTGTATTATTTAAAGGGCTTCAATATTAAGAATACTCAAACAAAACTAATGTCAAATAATAAAACTATTTCTTCTCCATAGCAGTTGATGAGATGATTATTTTTAAGGTCCTGATTGACAATAAGAATTAAACCACAAATTCTGGTGAAAGTATAGCACACCAAAATAGGTTTCTGCTAGTATATAAACAAAAATGGGTGTTCAAATAAATGAAATGGAATGATGGTTAATATCTAATGGAAACATTGTTTCTTAAAATCCAGAGAATCATACGACTTAAGAATGAGAGAGAAAAGATTAAAACACTGCTTGTGATATAACTAATTAAAAATAGTTTAACATGAATAAATAGTTAAAAATATAAAGCTATGTAAACAATCTACAATAAATTCATTAGTAATTTAGCATTACCAAGAAAAACTAGTTTCAGTTATAACTTAGAACAGCCTACAACACACACACACACAATCAAATTGTGGAAAAATACAAGTAGGATTACTGAAGAGAATGTCAAGCTTTCTGGTTTTAAATTTTTTTTATAGCAACAATGCAGATTGAAAGAATATTTTTAGTTTGTTGGGTTAAAGTTAAACAAAAGAATAAAAATCTAGATTTCTAAATAAACCTTAAATAAACATATATATATATATTAAAATCTTCAAAATTTATCATAAGTTAAACTAAAAATAACAAAAATAGTAGAGAAGTGTGTATATGGTATAATTTGATAATGTTTATGTGTTAAAGCTTTTTATTTTTTTTTTCTCTCTATTAGAAGGAAATTTGCTGAAATCATTTAAAATAATAATGGTAGCAACAACGAAGATTGAAAATAAAAAACAACTCCTTATCCTTTGCATTAACTTTAACAGCTATTATTCAAAACCCCTAAAATATTCTTGAAATGAGATTTTGATTTCTATAATAGAAATATAAAATGCATACATGATGATTGCTTTTATCTTGACAAGATGATTGCTATTTCATCATAACTTTGCTATTCATATATTTTCAGAGTTTTTGGTAATAAGCTATGGATATGACATGTTGAATAGAGTTCTAGATATTGGATTCTGTTAAGTTTCTTTATAAGAATAATGATGCTCATTGACTTACATGCACCTATTTAACAAAACTCTAGATTAAAATCGTTTACACAGATCCATACACCTAGAAACTAGATTTATAATGGCAATCCGGTATTAGTGTATTTTCGCACACATGGGAATTCATATGCAGTTTGAACTAACTATCACTAAATATGGCACCCATGGCTGTTCAAATTCAGTATTACCGGCAATCTTTTATGAAGACTGTATAACACTATTCAATTTGTGACTTTGCAAAAAAAAAAAAGCAAATAGTAATCCCGAAATTTGTTTGCAATTATAAAGAGTGTGAAAAAAAAAAGGTGATGTTCTTAGTTTTTGGTAGGCATTAGTAAAAAGAGAAGACATCAGACAAGCAAATGATTATAGTAAGTAGATTGAACATTAACTTCTTCTTCAGAAAAACACCAAGAGCAGCAATTAATCAATTTGTTTCACAACACCAATCTTATCTATTAGTAGGAAGCATAAAGTTCTCCCTAAATCGAAAAAAGAACAAAAAAACTTTTTTCTGATTTATTAGAAAAGTTTCATTATATGTAATTTGATTCATGAACCAAAGTCATAAACTTGAAAGAATACATCTATATTTAAAAAGATAAACCATAATTATTATTAGAAAAAAAAATTAAAGATTTTAACATAACATCTTTTAAAGTAGAGCAAATTCAACAAAATTCAGTGAATTTTTAGATTTGGTGACATTGATTTACTTTAATAATGTTCTGATTCAAAAACGACAATAATTTTCAGTTTTAAAATTAAAATCAAATTATAAAATGCCTCAAAAGCTCGGTGAGGACTATTTTCTAAAATGATGATTGGAATAACAGAAAACACAATTTACAGAAAATGGAATAAATATTATTAACAAGGCTACGTTGTTAAGGCAATTTACCACAAGACTATAATATGTTCTGTGGCCAACCAATTAAATACAAAATATACTGATATTCTATACAGAAGTATTATTCAACCATTGAGTTAGAACTGGATCCATTATGATACACACATTGCAAAGTTTGCATTAATGTGGTCAAATTATTTTGAATTATTTTTTCCCCAGGAAATGGAGGGATAGTTTTCAATCAAGTAGAAAATGGATAATTGTCAGAATACTAAATTTCATGATAAATTCTCATTTCACAAATAAATAAATATATAGAGATAAATCATAAACAAATGAAAAATAGGTATTATTAGATACTAGTTTGTAATACATGTTAAAAGGTAATTGCTAACTTATAAAATAAATAAAATTAAAATGCTATCATACTAATCATGGACATAATGAAAAAATAATCTAATAAAAAAAATAGAATAATCATCTAATGAAGTGTAACTTTCAAAAAATCCATATGTTATAGAGGGAGGTCACCAATCTATACTAGCTATTTCCTACAGATATAAAATAACTTTTTTTTTATTATTCTAAAAGCATACATAACATCAGCATACCTATTAGATCTAATGAAAAAAACGTACAAAATTAGGTAAAACTTAAAAAAGACTAAGTGGTTTATTCTAAGATTTCAAAATATCAATTTTGTTTATAAGTCAATATTTATTGCTATAATAAAATCAATAAAAACAGGAAATTCTTAAAATCTTATTGAATGTAAAATCAAATGTTTACCAAAAAATGAGCTGATGCCTTATAAATGATCCATAACTATTTCTAAAGTCAATTTAAACAATTATCATAATTTTTCAACTATTGTGTTCATACATGAATAAATACAATATTTATCAACCAATCTAATTACCAAATACATTTAATTTGAATAAGTTGAATGTGTAATTTTCATAAAACGAGAGAATGTTTTGAGAATTGCTTTATCCATAAAACAATGAGATTATACACTAGCTAAAGAGTCTCTTATTTTGAGCTACTATATATTCCTATTTACAAGTTGTCAAGTCCTAATGCTAGAGAGCTGCATAACTAATAACAGCTGTTTTGGTACAACACAACACTAGTTCACTTAAAAGTGAAATACTGACACTTCATTTGTAGCTGAGACTTTATTTTCTCTATTCCCAATTTATTTTAAAAAAATTTTAAATCCAGGAATGAATAATGAGTTTTTAAATCCTTAAAATGTAATTTTGTTGTTTGTTTTACGGTATATCACCCTTTTTAGGTTATCTAAAGCTGAGAACTACCACTTTTTGACAAATGTTATTTTTTATTCTACATGTATTTCTTTTTATAACACAGTATGCAATATTTAATCTATAGCTGGAGGATATCAGTTCAGATATGAATACAAATAAACAACTAGGATTCAACCACACATTAGGATTCCAAAGTCCGACTTGCTTAACCAAAGTTCAAAGAGGACTTCCCTCATAATTATACTAATTGAAAGGTTCACAGTATTGCAATTAAATTTTATATTTGTAATTGAATTTTGAAAAAGTTTTGAGTATTTTATATACAAAACACATAAAAATCCAAATGTAATGTGCTTTATTAATATTGATACAGACAGCAGTATAACAGACATCACAGAAGTGCTAAATGCAGTATAATAGAAACTACTTACTATCATGTCGATAAAGGAAAGAAAACCACAAATATAACAAATACCAAGTTATTAATCACCTTTCAAACATTGAGAAATTTACAACTATGCTGTCATAAAATTGTAAACTTGTATGACTAGATAAAGTTGTAAAATTATTGTGTATACTTAAAAATTTTTAAATTCTAACAATATTATATTTCTATAACACTTAAGACATTTCCAACATTTATACAACCTGTTCAGTTACAGCAAAATATGACAATTTCACCATAAAAGGTGGTTTAAGTTTTTTTTACAATAGCATTGAGATTTCAAGAGCTGCTCATTATAGCATATAAAAAAAAAACTATTTGTTGTCTTCTGATTACCAGTCCCCACAACAATGTTGTTGTGGGTGGTCATGTATTGTTGTGGCACAACAATAGTATACATTTCCAAATTATTAAAATCATTTTATGATATAAAATTATCAATATTTTTCCATTATTCCTCAAGAAATTTTATAAAGTTATTGAAAAATTGTTTTTGGAGTGAGTGAGAGTTAAAATAAGTGACCAGTAAGTGTTTGGTACAAAATGTAAGGTGAACTTCAAACTTCATGAACAAACTCTAAGTATATTTAATATTTGGATAAAAAGAAACTTTTAGTGAAAAAAGAAAAAAATACAAAAATCGAAAAGACCAAATTCGTATTCAATTTTTGTTTTGTAAACTAGTCTTTGTTCTAAAAACAGTAGACAACTTTCTTCAATTCTCTTTTTGTAAGAAAAAGGGATTTTTATTTAATTATCTAAGAAATTAGAAAAATGAAATCTTTTTTTATCACTTATGAAAGAATTTTAGGAATATTAATCAGTTAAAAATCTCAATGCCATGGCTTCTTTTGTCCTCGTAGCCATTTAAAGTATTGAATTTCGTTCACGTGGTTATCGGCCATAATGGAGCTGGAGCCATAAGTGGGCCATATGGCTCCCGATTGAAAACTACTTATATGAAAAATTAAATATATACTTCTTGCTGAGAACTCTGAGAATCAGAAAGCATTACAAAAATTGAGTTAAACAGTTAATTCTTTCATCGTCAAGCCATGCCCATAAGCGCGACGTTTTAATTAAATAAAAAATTTGGATCCGATCCTACAGCCATTTTTATTAATTTATTTTTGTTCAAGCAAAGAAAAAAAAAGAGCTCTTTTCAAATATTAGTTTATAGACTTTCAGGGAGAATGAGGAGACACCTCTGGTAACAGGCAAATCCTGTATGACGCGTGACGCGAACAAAACGGTATAAGTGACCTAATGGACAGGGACGGGATTTATTTACAAAAACTTGAAAGTTAAAGTAATTTTTTTTAAATTGTCTATGACCTAGAAAATTTGAAAAAAAAAAATTACTAAAAACTAATTCAACAAACATTGCATTTAATCAACACAACCACAACACACCACACCAACCACGAGACACAGCACCAGCACCACCACGATCAGGAATTAGTCCGAGAATTATTCTTTCAAACAATTAAGTCTCAAGAACTAAAATTTCTGGTTTAAATAGAATTTATAAAAATGAAATTTATTGGAAACATCAATCAGTGGATGATGATCATCATCACTAATAATCAGTAAAGAAACATTGTTACGTAACAAAAACCGTTAATGTACAGAAGAACCAACGTAATAATGTTTTTGGCACATATTCCCTCTAAGACTAAATAGTTACTGAAGAAAAATGTTTAGTAATTTTCTTTGTAAAGTTCTGACAATTTGTTTTAGTTTGATGGATTAAAATGATAAAAAAAAACTAGAAAATTATTGTTTTGATGTAGAATTAATTTTCTTCCACATTTAAAACGATTAACTAAAAATTGTTCTAATACGCTTTGATAATTTAAAATGTAAAAGTTCGTGAAATTTGAAATTATTTATTGAATCTACGACACACACGACATAGGTATTTTATTTCTAAAATCATGATGACTTTACAAAATAAATTACTGTTTCTATTTTAAACTGCAACTCTTTAAACAATAACAAAAACTAATATCACGCCCCTGGCTACCTAAAGCAAAAGAGGACACACACACACAGGCTGATATTTCGGCCTTATCATTTGGACACTGACAAAGAAAAAAAATCACCAACTAGTCACTCAAAGTCTTTCTATTAAAGGGTTATATTAGGGTTGAAATGTCGTTATGTCTATTTTTGCCTAAATTTACTAAGGCCGATACATCGGCTCTTTAGGCTCGAAAAGGTTAAACAAACTGACCAGAAGCTAAAATAAACTCCTACAACTTTTAAAGTGAAAAAAATGCCACAAGCGCTACAAATTAATGGATTTATTCCTTGAACTCAAAATCTTATCGACAAGAGATTGAAAATAGTTTCTGCCAGAGTCAAATGAAATAAAGATAGAAATAGCAACCTTCTTACACCTACCATAAATTGTAATAATTTCTTTGCGAAATCTTTTCGAAGTTACACACTAAAAAGGGAACCTAAAGACGGGCGGAACGTTTTCGCATACATTAGACTCCACTTACGGACAGAAAACTAACTTTTAGACAACTAAAAAATTGTAACTTGTTTAACAAGACAAGCCAAGATGAAGTATATAAGTAAACAACGGCGATTGTTCAATAACAAAAAAATCATTAAAAATACTAAAAATTTAAAATTAATATTATTTGATATTGTTTAATTAGAAATAAGTGTGTGGTTGTATGTGTGTAGGGAAAAAAAGCACACGGAAAAACAAAAGCAGTTAAAAATCAAAGATCTAAAAATAAGTTCATTAAAAACCTAACCATGTTTGGAAAACTTGTTCCTTCCAATAATGAATGAATGAATGAATGTTAATAATAAAAAGTATAAAAACTTATACAAATGTGTTTTCGTGTGTCTACATTTTTTTCGATTCTAGGAACAAAAAAAATCTAGCCAGAAAGGAAAATAATCGACATCTGGAATGAAAGGGAAAAATTACCATTTTTCATTAAAAGAAAACAATTATTTTGTAACAGTAAGCAAACACTCTAAATAGTTTTTAGTGATTGTTTAGTGGTGTAACTGGTGGTATCTTGTGGACTAGAGACTACCTACTACTACCAAAACTAAGTAGTAGGTGTATGCAGACCCAACTCCTAATTTGAACATTCCTACACACTTTCATATGATACGACGACAAACAAGCAGGTAGTATTGTTTAGAAAATAATCTTAGAACTGAACTGAAATAATAGCGGGGCGGGGCAGTCAGAGCACTCGCACTCCGGCACCAGAAGATAGTTCAATCATAAATAAATTTAACTCATTTAAAAAGGCGTAAAGAAAAATATAAAAATACAAAAGGAGAGAAAAGTCATTATTATTAAAGAATAAAGAAAGAAAAAAATAATTTAAATTGATTGCAAATATCTTAAGTTTACACGAAATTAAGAAATAGTAACAGTTAATTAAGTTAAATGTCAAGGATTATAAATTATAAATAAATATAGAAAAACAACTGATAATTTAACCAATTTTGTCTAAGTTTGCGTACCCATCCCACCATACACCATCATCGTTACCACACGCAAACCAGTCACAGGACCCAATCTTAAAAATTAGGTGACCATTTTTAGTTTATTTATTGTTTTTTCTTTTTCATTTATTTAATTTTTTAGGAAAAACTGCTAAGATTATTTTTATTTTATTCTACAATGTTATTTTAACTGTTCTAAACGTAAGTATATGTTTTATCGGGTTAAAAGGAGGGGAGGTAACATTTGAAACAAACAGTGACAATTCATCCGAACGCACGTCACGCACCCAGAAACAACTGATTTAAAAACTCCATATGTTTTTAACAAATTTTGAACACACCAATTACTGCCATAAAGTAAAGCAGAATAATTGTAAAAAGTTATTACAAGAAAAAGTAAATCTAAATCAAGAAATTGTTTCAATATTTACTTTCAGATCTTTTTACGATGAGACATATACATACATACATACATACATACATCGCCGATGACTTGAAGAAAGCCAGCCAGCCCCAGTAGGCAAGGCATGTAGACAAGAGAAAAAAAAGAGATAAATAAAGATTCTGGTTACAAATTTACTGAAAGATTTAAAAAAAAAAAAAAAGATTTTTTTTTCGTAAAAAAAATGATAATTTAAATTATTATTCAAATGAAATTGCTGAGATGGCAGAAATAAATGAATGCAAATTGCAATCCTAAAAAAGAATTTTTTTTTAATAAATTCTAATTTCACATTTATTTCACATGTTTTAAATGAGAATTTAATTTGAAATTAGTTTCTTGGTTCAGACAAATCTTTAAGAAAGTACGAAATTATATTTAAAAAAAACTTTTGGTTATAACCTTAACATGGGTTTAGAATAAATTAAAAGAATTATAAATTTAAACACTGAATTTAAAATTTTTAAAATTATTTAAAAAAAAAAAAAATTTTCACGACACGTAATTTCTTGGCCACCAACCCCAAACAATAGAACAGCTGTTTTAAAAAATATCCAACATTTTTAACTTCTAACCAACTTTAACCAAATAAGTTTTAATTTATTCTTTAAAAATTGATAAGAGGAAACAAGAAAAAAAATCTCGATATTCATGTTAACATTCAAAAATCCACAAAAATGATTTGTTAAAACACATTTTTAACAATTTAGCCCAAAAGTGAAAACTATTTTTTTTTAAATAAATTACATACTTTTAATTTCAGTTTTTATATCTAGATAAGATGCAAAAGTTAAAACATTATTACCAAAAGTATGTTTAAATTTAGATTGAACAGCCAACAGCATTTATGAATAGACATATCTTTACAAAGTTATTGTTTAATTATTTTCAACAATTTGTTTATTTTAAAATTTTATTTACAATGAATAAACTTTTTTTATGTAGAGATTGTTTTTGCTTTAATGGCGGACATACATTCATTCTTTGCTTAAAATCGAAAACCATTAAGTCATTTATTTTAATACGAGACCAAAAATTAAACGAAAAATTGTTTTTTTTTTAATCGTCGAATATTTGTGAAAGTGATAAACATTTATTTTTAATGGAAATCTTGACAATTTCTGATACAAATGTGTTTCAAAAGATATTTTAAGATATTAACAAGATAGGATAAGAAAAAGGATAACTATAAATGGAAAAAAAGTTATAACAAATTGTATATTTAAAAATATATATAAATGTATATTAATCTTTTCCCCACAACAAGGATAAAATATTATAATCCACAAAAAGTATTGACTGTTGTTGTTCGTTATTGCCGAGTTAATACAGGTTTTGGTTAAGATGTGTATGTGACACTGAATAAATGCTGCTAAATAGCAATCTGCCTGTTGTGTTAAGTTGTCATTAGTGTCAAAAATAAAATAGGTTAACATTAAAATCGTTTTTAAAACAATAAGTGAAAAAAAAAGTCATTTTTCTTTAGTGACAGTAGATGTAAATTGAATTAGATAAGGGTGGGTACAAAACATTTTCTAGTCAAAATCTATGTAAGGTCTTTAAGTTCCTATAATAAAATATTAAAGGTATTTTCAAAAGTTTTAAAAAAAAAACTTGGTTCACCAGTTTCGTTAATGACGTTTATATTTCAATTAAAAGTTAAGGGTGGAATTTGGAAATATTATGATCACACTGAAAATGTGGTAATTTTTAAATAATTTCAAGTCGAACCAAAAACCATTTTAATAAACCACGAAGCTGTTTTATAACGGAAAGTTAATAGAAATAAAATAAGAAAGATAAAACAAGAACTATGTTCCTCCAGTCTAAAAATGACACAATGATAATTTAATGCATGGTAAATTTCAAGGTTGTAAAATTAAAATAATTCAAAACAAAATTAATGGATCATAAAAAAAAGATTAAAGAAATGATTTCATGTTTTGTATCTAGAGACGAGAAGATTCTAAAATCCAGCACCTAATTTATAACACGTAAAAGTAATGACAAAGAACATAGGCTGATTAATTAATTCAGTTTCCAACTCTAAAAAGAAAAAAAATCATTCTCAATCTTTTAAGAGAAAAGATAAAATAAATAATCAGGTTTCTATAAATCAAGAACAGTAACAAACACCAAATATGAAAGGAGACAAAGAAACTCTCAAAAAGGAAGATGAACGAACATGAAAGTATTCGACAGAAGCCACAAGAAAGCACATCTACCTTTAAATATATTTTTTAGTTCTACCACAAAATAAAATAAAGGAATTACAATAAAAGACAAGACAATCCATAAGTCGATTTCTTAGAATTTAAAATTATCATATTGCCCTAATTTACATAAATATTGGGTCAAAAGTACGAGGCAAGAAGACTGACAGTACACAAGGGTTAACTACTGCTGGAAAAGATTTTTTGTGGCGGTGGGTGGTAGAAGGTGGTTGATTATATTAAAAATAAGTTTTCCAAAATATATTCTTTAATTCAGTGATGGAAATTTAGAAACAAGTTTTTCATTTTAAAGTAAGGCAATAAGGCATACCACGGACGGCACCGTCCAGCGATATTGCAATAAATGATTTTCGACTTTCCACTAAACTAGGTTATCTTTTCATCGAAAATGATAAAGGAAAAAAATAGTATTACTTAACATTTCAAATATTAAGCTTAATTATTTCCTATATATTTTTAAATATAGAAGCTGAGTTTTAAAGTAGAGTCTTGAGGAAGCCATAAAAAGAGGGTCTAATAAACACTGTCTGAAGGGGTTGTTGTTAATGTTCACACTTTCTAACTGTGCAACCTCAACCAACCAAAACACAATTATTTCTTGGTAAAAAAAAATCCCATGATTAATATTGTCACTCGTTATTAAAAAAAATGTTGATCAAGTGAATATTTTTAAAAATATTAATCGAAAATATTAATTTTCTCTCCGTTTTTGAATTGTGGTAGTAGGGACATTTTCGAGAGGAATGACTGCGTGTGACGGACACGACTAGAGAGTGGCACACGGTTTTAATATCGACAATGAAAATATTCTAAAAAATAATACGACCAGAAAACATTATTAAACGACTTACCTTTTGTTTAGCATATTCCTCAAGTGTTTTTAGTGCAGAATCGGTAAGTTTCAGATGAATTATAGTTTTATCGCTCTCAGTATTGGAAGACAATCCGTAATGTTGTCCTTCCACAAGTTTAGCCATTTTTGCTATAACCAAATTTCAACTTTAACCCAAAATTGAAGAGTTCCGTGTTTTCAACCAATCAAAAGCACTTTCACAAACACAACGCGCTTTGACTTAGAATCAACCAATCAAATCAAGTGTTTTAAACATTATCTCTTCTCTCAACCTCCTCGTTTCGTCTCTCTATCATACTTCGAGCTTTTGTTATGATTTTTTAAAACTACTTTTCTATCGTTTAAGACTTTTTATAAAATTAAAAATATGCCAGTAAGACAAACCCTTCATTATTAAAAGCATTTTTTTAAAGAAAAGTTTATAACTATTAAACAGAATTCGTCTTTGTAATCGTTTAAGAAAATTTAATTTATGGAAAGTCCAAAGTCCGTTGTTTCGGTTCTAATTCATTCAGGTTGTTTATTTTTGAATTATGACATCAACAGAAAACAGAAAGTAAATTTTAAAAACTCGTAATAATTTGGTTGCTGAAATTCAGAAATCAATAATTAAAAGAATTTCGTTTATAAACTCGTTGACATTTGTAAAAAAAAAAAGATGCAAGATTTTGTATAACCTAATTGAAATTTGACATCACGAACAAAGAAAGAAATTGGTGTATACAAAATTAAACTTCAAGTGAAAAGAAATTACACTAATTTTATTTCGTATCAAATTATTATTATTACTGCTCTGGAGTTATTAATTTCATATTTATTCATGTTTTATAACAGAATTATAGAAATAGAATAATGCGGTTTTACACGAAACTCTTAATGAATAATGAATACATCAAATCATAATTACTTTTTAAAAAAAATTTTTATGTGACCAACGAACATCGTTCGCTCGCTACTGCTACTTAGTGCTTCTGTTTGTTGTTATTAAAAAGTAAGTAGAGTGTGTTTTTAATTTAAAAAAAAATGCACATTCGTTATTTTTAATTGTGTTTCAATTTGGCATGAAATTTCTTTATCGTGAAAAGTTGCCTTATCTGGTCCAATTATTTTTTTGTCTTTGTTTTATTTAATCTTTTTTTTTTTTTTTTGCGTGTTTGGATTTTTATTGACATTTTTGTCACTACCGTACCGATTATTTTCATATCGTCGTGCTTTCTGAATAAAATATTTAAAAAAAACTATGTCATTTTTATCTATGGTAAAATGTAAAATTGTGCAAGTTGAAAGAATTCTTTAAAATTAATTTTAACATTTTGACAGAAATATTAAATTATTTAGGCAGCCTGCACGCACGCGCAGACACCGCACGCACCGGCACCGCACCGCACCGCACCCTGGTTAAACTTTAGCCAATTACCTGAAAAAAAAAACTGAATGCTCTTGCTATACTTTAAACCTTTAGATCCTAAAAGACTGATATCGGCCCTCTCTGGGGACCCAAAGCAATTGAAAGCACGCACACCGTATTTTGTCCCTGTTTGCTAATTCTAAGACAAAAAATGTAGCAATTTTAAAAGGTTCAACAAAGAAAATAAGTAACTTAACCCTTAGACTCTAAAAGGCCGATATATCAGCCTTGAAGACAAAAGAAGACACATCAATGAATGACACTCTGTTCTTCTAACATAACAGCTTTCTGAGTAGTGACTATTTTGGTAGTTTTAATAAGGATTAACCTGGCAGTGTAAGCAAAAGCACCACTTAAAAATTAGTTATGTAATTTTCATGTTTAACAGGTTTAAAAAATTATGAATAGGTGTAGGTTAAATTAAGTAACTTATTTAAAAAAAAATAATAACACTTAGGGTCACTAAACACTGACTGCTGCACTGCAGTGCTGCAGTGGCTGCAGGCTGCACTGACTGCACTGACTGTGCTGTGTGCACCCATCACCCAAGGAGGAGGACCCACTTGCACTCACTGCAGCAGCATTTGAAATCATGGTTTATAGGAACTTGAATTGTTAATGTATTTTTCAGTGATTATCAAAAATTAAAAGTGTCTCTGCAGGTTTGTGTGGTGACTGGCTATGTCTGTTTTGTGGGTGGTTGAGGGTGTGTTTGCTTGTAGACGAAATCGAATCATTAATCGGTTTTAAAAGTAACTTTTAGTTTAAACACTGCCAGCAGCATAGCAATCATTGACAGTGAGTGGAGTGTAGTGAGTGAGGACACACACAGAGCGAACAAAACAAAACAACTACCCATCCGGCTAATGCATTTATTTAACAAGTTATAATTTCTGCTAGTGAGTGAGGGTTAGTTGATTGGTTTGTTTAGTAGGCCTACAGAAAGTAAGTTATAAAAATCTTTATCATGGAAACAAGCATAAAAATATGTGCACGCAGATATCCCCGTCCACACCACCTCTATAACCACCACTCACTCTCGTCTATTAACTATTATTATTGGGCACTTTCTGGAACTGCGGCTGCTGCTGCAGCAGAATTCAGCAGCAGTTTTGAATGAATGGAGTCGAATGGACTCTTCTTGAAGCCACGAGCTACTATAAGGGACAGGTTTATTATACTTTAATGGAGTGCCTCTTCTTTTCAACCTTAGAGCGCACAGTGAAAGTGCCGTGCTTAGCCACTTAGCGGACCCGTCACAAAATATTCCTTGCGACTCCTTTACCCTAAAAAAGGCAAGTTGATCCCCCCCCTCAACATGCTGGCTGGAGAGTGGAGCCTTTTGACTAGATATCCATATACAAATATATATATATATATATATGTATATCGAGAGAGAGAGAGAGAAGGAGAGAGGTGGAAAGAAGGATGGATTGATATATGTATATTTTAAGTTTGATAATGATTTTTTAATTAATCCTAATAATTAATTATTTTGGTATTTTTTTGCATTACAATCCGTGAAGCCAAGCCAGCAGCCTTGCGGAACCTAGGGAGCTTGCGCCCCCTCCCCCGCAATTGCGCGGGTTCTAAGTACAGCCCTGATAGAGCGGAACCCCATCGAAATATGGCTAGAAAAAACCCCCAGTTAATGTTTAATTGTTTTAAAAAAAAATTTTTATTTTTTCAGAGTATTGTAAATGTTTGTTGTAAATGAAAAAAAAAAAAACTTGTTTGAATAGATGGAGAAACTTGAGTCCAGTGTTTTTTTGCACAAATTAATTCGCAGTTTTTGACGGAAATATGCGAAGTTGAAGTTCATCTTCCACATTTTCAAGTGCAATAAGTTTAATTATGTAAAATTTAGTGAGTTTATACAATAAAATTTAACCCGTTCCTTTTAGTCGGTACGACTCTCCTGGGTCCGAGTGAGAACGTTCGCACTTACGCACTTCTGACGACTAGAAAACCAAATTTTTGGTCAAGACAGACAAAGCGAAATTTTGGTGTTCAGACATTTCATTAACCCTTTAAACCCTAAAGAACCGATATATCGACTCTGGCAACTTGAAGCAAAAGAAGACACACCACGATATTTCAACCTCTACCTTTGGATCCTGACTTTGCAATAGTCACTCAGAGCCGTTCTATTAAAAAAAACGTAAGGGTCGAAATGTAAGTGTGTCTCTTTTTGCATTTAGTTATTAAGGCCGATATATCGGCCCCTTAGGGTCGAAAGGGTTAAAAACATTTATTCATTCGACTGCATATCACGGACATACAATCAGTAGATATTTAACACGAAATTTTTTCATCACGAGGTCGTGGTGGTGGTGGTGGTGGTGGTGGTGGGTGGACACTTAACACCAGACACGGCGACATTTAATTAAGAAATATTTCAGACCGTAAACCAACGCAAAACTTAAAATATCGAGTACAGTTACAGCTATTAAGAATTCTTTTTGGTGGGGAGAATATCGGTTTCTATAAGAGAGTATTATTGGAGTTTGAAGTAAGAAAGCGTAGTTAATGGTTTTCAGGGCTATGCTTTGTTGGCCCCCTGTAGACCCCGCAATTGCAGGGGGGTACAAGCTTTCTAGGGGTCGCAAGGCTTCAGAGATCTCTTGTAATGCGAAAAATTACCAAAATAATTGATTGTTAGGATTAATTAGAAAATCATTATTACACTTTCTGCCGATCTCACTCCATATATAGGCTACACAGACACAGTATGTTGAGGAGTGCAACTTGTATTTTTAGGATAAAGGGACCGCAAGGCGCAGTTGGCGTCGGGACCGCCAAGTGGCTAAACACGACTACGACACTGGATGGTTTCGTTTACTCGGTGGAAACGATGCGGCACGCATCGTTTCGAAATCCCCCTCCCCCCAAAAAAAAAAAATTCCAGTGTCTGATAACTCAATTCATGATATCAGTATCAACAGAACTCGTCCTCCTTGTCCCGTCTTTCTTCTCGGCTATTATTAACTAAAACAACGAATAATCACACGGGAATACACGAGGAAAAAAACATGTGTAAACGCTCTCTGATATATACAGAGTTATTATAGACTTAGGCCAAAGAGTAGCCTCTTCCTCACGTGGACGTATTGTAATGAATGCACTCTTGGATTTGCTCAATTAAAAACACTAGGGAAGCTATTTTCAGACTAACAAAAGTTTGTTTTGTGTTTAACGGCATATCAACCCTTTTAGGTCAGTTTAATGCCGAGAACAATTACTTATGATAAACGTTATTTTTATACAAACATGTTTCTTTAATAAGACAAGTTGCACTATTTAATCCATGGCTGGAGGGAAGATGGGAGTTTATACCTTTCCCAAGACTAGCAAGTCGACATGTTAACCTAGATGGAACAACTTGGATTCGAACTCACATACTACAAATATACATATGCTCACCAAGTCACCATTTTATATAT
>JAUZSX010018413.1:0-21518 GCA_034780655.1 Idiosepius hallami
AGACAGTCCGTGCTTATTAAGTTGGGAGGGCAATATTGAATGTAAAAAGTTCATATATAGTGCACGTAAAAATGGCCTTGTGCCTAACTTGGGTTGGTGCTCGACTATATGTTCATCATATATCAAGTAGTGTATATGTGTTATATATATATATATATATATATATATATATATATATATAACACACATAAAGAACCCTGAATAGTCTACCAGTATTTAGGAATAAAAAACAAACTAGACATTTGTTGTTACCGGATTCCCGAATGTCATATAATAACGAACATTCATTAGAAATTATGCTTTTCTGTATCTATTGATTGTACTATTATCCTCATCCTTACCATTGTTACAATCACGATCCTTGTAATGGTCTTTGATAATTTGTTTTCTATTTTTTAGACTGTTATCCTCATCCATATCATTGTTACTGACACGATTCCTGAAATGGTGTTTGGTAATTTGTTTGTGTATTTTTGGACTGTTATCCTCATCCTTATAATTACTACAATCACGATTCTTTAAATGGTCTTTGATAATTTGTTTTTAAATTTTTTGGACTATTATCCTCATCCATATTATTGTCACAATCACAATTCACAAAGTGAAAGTAATGGTTTTGACTGAGATTTGAACTCGCGTAATACGATCTCAGAGCCCGAACTTCTACCAATGTTCCACCGTCACTGCCCGAGATATATATATATATGTATTAGTTAATTGTAGACATGGAGTCAACGGGGGTCGACAACTGCCAGTTTCACGCTGTGCGTTCTTTGACTCCGTGTCTACAATTAACTAATATACACGCTCTATCACTGATATTGAGCACTCTAACTATAATTTTAAGCAACTTTATTACTTAGAATAATATATATATATATATATATATATATATAGAGAGAGAGAGATCTCAAGACAGGTAGAAAGATGGATTGATAGGTGTATACTTCAACATACAAGTATGATAATGGTTTTCTAGTTAATCATAATAATAAATTATTTTGGTAAGTTTTTGCCTCATGAAAGATCTGTGAAGCCAAGGAGCCTTGCATCCCTCAAGGAGCTTGTGACCCCTCCAAAATTGCATGGTTTGCGGGGGCCCTAAGCACGGCCCTGAGTGCCATTATATACGGAGGGTAAATTTAACCCGACCAATCGCAAGCAGGAAGGAGATGCTTCACCCTATTTTAGGAAGAAAGATTCAACAGATTTTCTTGCTTCACAAAATCTCAGACTAGAGACTTAACTACTGGATTTACTGCTGCTATTACTATTATTGAAATATTTTTGGATAAATTACTACTACAACTGAATTCATCTTACTGGGCTTTATACTAAAGAGAATGGTACAGGAACCAAGAAATAATGTTAGGAATAAGTTTAAAAAGGAAATCACTGTTACAGCATTAAAGCCTTTTAAAGACACCAGTTAAACTCAACCAGGGTTTATCCAATAAGTTATATTAAAACACAGAGGAAAGTTCTTCATTGTAATTTAAAAAAAAAGAGTCTTATAACTAGTTCTAGTTACTTCTACTTTTCTAGGGAGGGGATCTGATTTTTAGATCTAAAAATGTTGCAATTTAGAGAAAAAAAGAAGCCTTTTCCTTTTTTAAAGAACAAAGAAGGATTTTATGTGTGATTAAAAAGATGAATTGAAAAGGTTCTAGGCAAGAACTTAAGACTTATAGACCCTGATTAATAGTAACAAGACATAGTGTTTTCAAGCAATACAAATATGATTGCTGATATTCATAAATTATGAATTTGGTTGTACAAACTTTTTTTATCACCCAACTATTGATCATGGAATATTAATCACTAGACTTTTAATAACAGGGTTTTTAAATCACGTGGACGCTTAATCACTCTGAGAATTTTGAGGATTCTTGAAAGCATTTGAGCGGTGTTATACCAAATATTTTTTCTCTAAAGAGATGTTTTTTCATAACATTATTTGGTATTCTTTAGTTCATAATATGTATATACACATTTTTACGAATAACCAAAAAATTGTCAGAGGTCCTAAAAATTTTATGTAAAAAAAACAAAACATAATTACATAAATAACTTTATTACATAAATAAATGTAATTTTTTTCTTTGGGTAATTAATGTTTTAAAAGTCAGTGTGATTAAGTGTTCAGTGATGAAAAAAACTATGTGATTAAAAGTGATTATATATCCATGAAAATCCAGTAAATCACAAATTTGTTGCCAGTTAATAGAATACAAAATAAATTTACAAATCTCTTTTTCTTACAGTTAAATAAACAAAAAAAATTGATTTATTTTATAGTTAAGACTATTTTGGAAATTATAGTAATCTATTTATTTTTCGGTTATTTTCATGTTTCTAAATAAATCTTAATAAAATTAGTTACTTCATTCATGAAGATATATTTTGCAGTTATCATCAGGTTCCTGACAATACAATTTTTTCCCCAGGTAGAGGGGGTCTGATTTTTAGATCAAAATGAAATGTGACAGTTTAGAGAAAAAAAAAGAAGACCCCCTCCCCCTTTTTTAGGACAAAGAAGGCAAATAAAGCCTAAAACTTTAATTTGAAAACAGATGGTATTTTCAGAGTTACCAAATATATTATATCACTTTGTACTATTAGGAGTTCTTCATTTAGTTCCTTGTTGCTGCTCATTTCCACTGCCATTACCGTCAGATGTTTTTAATAAGCGAAATAATGCAGCAGCCTCTCGAATTCGACTGAATTCAATGCAAAATGCTTGAACTTCAATGAAAATATCCTGACAAAAAAATAAAAAAAGAAATAAAAGACCTTAAAAAAATTATAAAGTAAAATATAAAAATGAATAATGAAAAAAACAAAAACAAGAAAAATGAATGAGGAAAAAATAAATAAGTTAAATCAACAAACATAACAATGTTTATAAAAAAATCAATTTGAGTTAGATTATCAATATGCTATTTACTAGGAGTAAACTCAGTGGTGAAGCAAGAGTTCTTCCTGCCCGCTCGGTCGTAAGATTTGCACGCCCCCCCTCCAAACCAAACCACTAACATTCAAAGTTTCAAAAAGCCCTAAAAATATTTGCTTTTATACAACTACAATTAAAGATCTAATTATGTTTATCTTAAAATATTTTTGTTTTCATTGGACATAAAACTGATGATACAGTTGAAAAATCCATTTAAAAACAATATTATGACACACAACTTAACTTTAAAAAATCATTTTGGTTATAAAATTTTAGATTTTTTGTTCGCTTTTTAATATTATTATTTTTTCTCTCTTATCTATCTCTTCCCCAAATGCCACTCCTTGTGGCGTTCTGCCCCTTCCTTGCTACACCATTAGGTAAAACGATCAATTTATTAGGTGAATATTAAAAAAAAATTGGGGTTAATTTTTCATACATTATATTAATTTTTTTTATAAATGATTCAAGACAAACATTATTATACCAAACCATGATTGTTTTTTAAAGTTACTTGTAGATTATAAACAAGTGGGAAAATATATTTAAGATTCAAAACATCTGTATATTTTATAAACTAAAAAAAACAACAATAATAATGGCAATAAATAAATCTAAGTTTTTTTAACACTTCTACAGTTAAAAACTATTAACAATATACAATAATCATATTTCTATAATACCTATATAAATTCAAAGTTAGGCAGAATATCATTATTCAGACATGTTTCATTAAAAAGAATTTAATTTTTTTTTTTTTCAATATTCTAAATTCAATTTTTTCATGTTTTCTTATAAAAAACTTAGTTGTGGGCTCGAGCTTCTTAATAAATAAAACTTTTTTTTCAAGTTTTTATATCTTTTCATAAATATCCTATGTGTATGTTCCAACAATAATAATGATGGTTTTATACATCAATAATTTATTCACTTATTTATATAAAACTGATGCAATTTGCTCAAAAAAGAAAAGAAAAAAAAGAGCCAAAATTTCAAAATGATAATAAAGTAATTTACCTTTACATCAATGATCTTATTCCGTATCAAAGATTGTAAAAATACACAGACTAAACGCACTAAACGATTCTGCATGTATCGATCTGTTATATTTTCACAAGTTGTTATACAGTTGGAAATATAAAGATGGATAAATTCCGATGGGAGCTCAACAGCCTACAAAAATTAAAAAAAAGAAAGAGAAAAATCGAAAGGTCAATATACAGTTATTGTTTTGTGTTTAACGGCACATCAACCTTTTAAGGTAATTTTAATGCCGAGAACAATTACTTATGATAAATGTTATTTTTTATACACACAGTTTTTTAATAACACAAGTTTTACTATTCAATCCATAGCTGGAAGGCAGATGGGGATTCATACCTTTCCCAAGAGTATTGGTCAACATGTTAACATAGACAGAACAACTTGGATTCGAACCCGCATACTACAGTTTCGAAGTCTGATTGCCTATCCACTGTGCCACGTTGACTGTCCCTATACAGTTATTAGTTTATTATCTTAAATGATGAAACATATAGGAATTTGATGTTATTTATTTCCTGACATATTTTTTTGCAATTTAAACATTATGAATGAGAAAATCATAGGAGAAAAGGAAAATAAAAATTTTAAACTTTTGAAAAAAAAAAAAAAATATCTATATTTTAAAAAAAATGTTTACGTTTTTAAGGCAACAATGAGAATAGAAAACACACAAATTAATGGAAATTATTAATTTTGATTCCTTTTACAATCTTTTGTGCAAGATCTACATAAATATAATATCTTCCAAGTCTTTGTACTATAGTGTCCAGTACCGTGCTTGGCCACTTAGCGGCACTGACACAGAATGCACTTTGCGGCCCCCTTACCCTAAAAAGGTAAGTTGCACCCATTCAACATACTGGAGCCTTTGACTATACATAGAGAGAGATAGGCAGAAAGAGAGATGGATTGAAAGATGTATATTTCAAGTGTGATAATGATTTTCTAATTAATCCTAACAATTAATTTGGTAATTTTTTGCATTACAAAAGCTTTGCGACCTCTAGGGAGCTTGCGCAACCCCTGCAATTGCGGGGTCTGCAAGGGCCCTAACCACGGGCCCCCGATAGTGTCTGATAAAATAATGACAGTTGATTCAATAATCACATGTTCTATTTTATCATTTTCATTAATGATTTTTTTGCCCCTTGAAAAAGTCATCCAGTCTAGTTGCTCCTTTCAAGCCACTCCAAGCCACTTACAGTGTTACAGATGTAAATTTCATTTAAAAAAATGTTCATTTAAATTGAAATAGAGGATTTAGAATGAAAGACATGCTTACAGTTGTCAATCTGTTAACAACTTCCATGCTGTGCAAGGACATTTCCATATTCACAAGAACTGAAAAATATCTGGATAAAAGTAGAATAAAAAAAATATATATATAAATATAACCATAACAGAATTAAATTAGTATCATAGACAAAACAGTGTTTAATCAAAATTACATTAAACTGAGTGAAAATAGAGCAACAGAATTTTATCAAGAAGGAATTTCTTGATGGAAACGTCACTTGCAGAAGTGTTTTGAGTTAGGTGGATCTTATGTAGAAAAATAATGAAAATAGAGTGACAATTTTATTAAGAAGGAATTTCTTGAAGGAAACATCGCTTGCAGAAGTGCATTGAGTTAGCAGGATCTGTTAGGAGCATTATTTAAAATTTCTAAGGCTCAAGAGAGCAACAGTTGTCAGCATAAAGGGAATGATAATCAGTAATACTCTTTCCAAGTTTTCATTTTCACCCAACTATGACCATTTTTAGACAAGTTTGTTGTAAACATTTAACATCCATATTTTCAACAAATATACAGTTAACATGCAATGTTGATTTTTTAAAGAATTGTAGCTGACAACTTACTCTGTTATCTGATTAGATTCCATTAACTTGAGAAGAACTTCAATAGCAACAATAGGATTGTTTTCCACCAAGTCAGGAAGCTAAAAAAAAGAAAAGAAAAGAAAATTACAATAACATTTTAAAAAGTAAAAATGTTTGAGATAAGATTAGATAATTAGAATTTGATTATTTAGGGATTTATTTTCATACACATACACTATCTCAATATCCAATATCTCACAATACTGCTCAATATCTCAACATCCAATATCTCACAATACTGCTCAATATCCAATATCTCACAATACTGCTCAATATCTCACAATACTTCTCAATATCCAATATCTCACAATACTACTCAATATCCAATATCATACAATACTGCTCAATATCCAATATCGCACAATATTGCTCAATATCCAATATCTCACGATACTGCTCAGTATCTCAATATCCAATATCTCACAAAATTGCTCAATATCTCACAATACTGCTCTAAACTCTTAACCAACAATGGAAATGGAAACTTAGAAGGGCCAGAAAGAGAACCCAACATCTTTGGAAAAGTAAGTAGCTCTTCCAATTTCAGCCTACCCTATGGCTGCCTTGATTGTCATCCACCACTATCTTACTTTATTATAGAAGCTCTAAAAATTGTACCCACCTTGGCAGGAGTCAATCCTATATGATAAACAAGTTTGGGATCTCTTTCTAATCCATCCATAAGTTGTTGTTGTTGTTGTAATGTCAAAGAACCCTTAAGAGCTAAAGTCATTAGTCGTCGTACTTCAGTTCCAGCCGTACTACTTGAGCACATTGAAGTGTCCCAAGCTGGTAAATAATCTGCTTCAAATGGATTCATCCAAACCAGCTTCAAAAGAAGAAAGTAATGAAACTAAATATCAATTAAATCAAAGCTAATATAAAATACAAATCATGGCATGATCTTTAATCATTTAATATGTATTTATAAAATTTAGATAGTCGTGGTTGTATGAGATCCTACATGCTGTAGCTCTAAAAAAAAAAACACAATAATTACTTTTTAAAAAAAAATAGAGCTCTTCAGAAAAAGAAACCATGATTGTTATTTTTAAAAAAAGGATTCAGAACATTAAAATTTACATATGTATAGTATTGTCTTCCTATATAATAGACTACTCTAACTATCTTATAGAAAAGGTTTAGAAATGAATTTAGTATACAAAAAAAGCATTAGAAATGAATTTAGTATAAAAAAGTATCAGAAATGAATTTAGTATAAAAAAGTATCAGAAATGAATTTAGTATATAAAAAACATAGAAATGAATTTAGTATAAAAAATTAATTTAGGGTTCCTAAATTACTCGCAAAGCCTGGCAATACTTCTAGTATAGCTTAAAATTCATGAATTATTTCATTTAAATATATGGAAAACTTTTTCCTCAAATACATGTGATTAACAGTTTGATTTAGTTTCTATAAACTAAAAAATGATTGAATAACAACAATAAAATAAACTTTGTAAGTGAATTTTACCTCATCATCAGCAATATGAAGTGGTGGAGCTAACCGGATGAATTCTGGTCGCATACAGTTTTCAACAGAAGCATTTGGTCCAATTAAAAGAGCTTCAATTGCTTGGCGTTGGACGTCTTGATTTACAAGACCAGGTTTTCCAAATTGTTCAAAACTAAAAAAATTACAGGAAAAGAAAATCAATTAATTTTTTGTTGAAAAACTGTGTAAATAACAAACTGATTTTTACCTATTCAAAATTATTTTCTACATTTTTTATTGTAACATTATATATTTTAAATAGTTTAGTTAGTATGGTCAAGTCACGTTGGAGACACCGGTTCCTGCCAGATCACTGAAGTTAAGCAACGTAGAGACTGTTCAGTATTAAGGTGGGTGACCACTTAGGAAACACAAACAGTCATGTTGGAGACACCGGTTCCTGCCAGATCACTGAAGTTAAGCAACGTAGAGACTGTTCAGTACTTAGATGAGGGACATATTAGGAATATCTGGTACTGTCCCAGTGTGCAAAGCACCAGCTGGCTGGCCTGCGCAGGGTTAACCACCCCGCCAGCCAAATATTTAAAAAAAAAATAGTTACGAAACTGCTCAATGCTCGCCAAGCAAGTAAACTAAATAAAAATAAATATTTGGTTTGGTTTGCAGGGGTTTAACAGCCTATCAAACCATTTATGGTTATTTAAAGTCTCATAGATTTTAAGAAGAATTGTCTGTTTATTTATAGAATATTTATTATTTTCATTGTTGTTTTGAGTTATTTGGTTGTGGGATTTTTGGTGTGTTAAGTAGATTAGTCTAAGGTTTTTTTTTTGTTGGGGAATGATTTCTGTAGTGATACCATGTAACTGAATGTCAAATAGTAACATAATCATTAACAAAATACATTTATGCAATCTATATACTTATAAAAATGAGATCTTTGTGTTTATATGAGACCCTACATCCTGTAGCTCTTTAGAGAAAAAAAAACACAATAACTATTAAAAAAAATATTTTTGAGTAATTCAGAAAATCAAACAACAATCGTTATTTAATAAAAAAGCATTAACTCCTTTCCTCTAAGATAGGCTTCCTTAACTATTAGCAAAGCCGGGCAATACTTCTAGTGAAATACAAAAATCTTGAATAAATAAATTTACCTTGTTGGTTTATTATCTCGATCAGAAAATATCGAAGGCATTGAAGATTTGCTGATAGCTGTAAATTCTGATAGTTTTTCCATTAATGCTAATTCAAGATGTTTCATATCAATGTTCTGAAAATATAAAATAATTTAAATTTAACATAATTTTAAAAGTCATCCAAATTCAAAACATTTAGTCATTCGATTTTATTTTATTTTTAGATGGGGTGTCATAAACTGAGTATTAACTTTTTATTTCAGACTTTTGTCCTCATCTAAGTAGGTTTAGGATGGTTTTTCTCACTATGTTTCGGCCAAAAGTTAAATCTCAGATTATGAAGCCTCATCTCAAAAATGAAAAAATATAATACAATTAAAAATAAAAATTTTACGTATCTAAGTTAAATATATTGTGTTTTCAAAAGACAAAGAATTTATTAATCTGTTTCATTGAAAAGTTTGTATTATTTAGAAGAGTTTATTCTGTTACATTTAATAAATAAAACGATCAATTATACTCAAACTTTATTAAATTCTTTTTCCAAGCATAAAAAATGAAAAGAAAGAAGTGGGACACATGATGCCTCAAAACAAAAGGTTTGTAAAAATCTGTTTGAATATTTGTATTCAGACAACATCAAAATAAAACATGAAAAAAGTCAAAATAAGAGTTGACACAAAAATAATCTCCATAAATGTGTGTCTAATGAAATAGTTTGTTTTTTATTTGATGGTAACCTTTGGTTGGTTTGGAAGAAAATAGAGTGATGTATTTACATTGACGACACAGAGAAGAATGGACAGAAGAAAAAAGGGAGGAACGTGGGCTGTTGATTATAATTGCCGTCTGCAGCAGAGGGAAAAAAAGACGTCGTTTAAGATGGACAAGAGTTAGTTAAGTTGCTTTGGATGGACGAGGAATCAACAAAGAAAAATCAGACATTTGTAGATTATTTATTATTCATTTGTAGAGTAATTAGTATTGATTTGTTGCTACAAAATAATTGTCTGTTTTTCATTATTTTACATTGAAGATTTTATTGTTGTTTGTTTCAACTGTTTACTTTCAATAATCGAACTGTTAATAGAGTTGTACTGTTGTGCTATTTCTTAATTAAATTGTTAACTATAAAAAGTGTAATTAATAGTTAGATTATTAAACATAACAGAATACTCTCTTCAATGCAATAAACTTTTCAATCCAACAGATTAATAAACTCTTTGTTATATGAAAACAAAATATCCTTAAACGAATGTCTCAGATTCTTTAATTCTTTGTCCACTTAAAACAACTGAATCTATTCAAATTCTAACAATCATGAAAAAACCACTGATGTCCCTCACTTTTCTCTTTTCTTCCCTTTGTCATCGTTCTTTCAGCCAATGTAAAAACACAACCTCTATTTTCTTCCCTTTCTTTACAACCAGCCATGGTGCCATTAAACGAAAACAAACTAGCCGAGGGGACACAAAAAGTTCAAGAATTAAGGTATAATTATTTACCTGAATATTTCCAACATCCATTTGAATGACTTGTAAAGGTGTTTTTTTGAACATCTGTTAAAACAATAAAAAAATACATAGAATCAATCATTTTTATTCAAATTATTATTTATAAGGAAATAAAATATTTAGGAACCCTTTTTTTTTTACTTTAGATTTATTAAGTTGAAATATTGTGTTTGTTCTGTTTTTGTTTTACTTAGGTAAATTATGAATAAGGCTGTGACAATATTTTTCTTTTAAAGAATATGCTTGTCACATCTCTAGTTATTATTATTTCTAGTTAATATTTTTTGCGCTGCCACAACCACCCTAAACAACGTTCACAGCAAAGGGCATTCTGTCGCCTTTCTCTTTCACATTGAATAAACGAAGACAGAGAATAAGATGACAGTACAGTGGTCATCCTCTAACATTATTATTATATAATTATTATTTACTATTCATATCATCAAATTGACATCTTTTCTACATTACTGTTTTGTTCCAGGATTAATACAACAACAAATAACATGTATTGAAAATGACAAAAATTGAAAAATTTTTATGATCTTTCTCCAATATAGAAATTAATTTTTACAAAATATCTTTTATAAAATTTAGATTGAAACACATGTGAACATTTTCCAAATGGGTTTTTACAGATATTTTTTACTTGGATTTCTACACATTTATCAGAGTTGTTTCCCTTTAATCTTAATTCTTAAAGAAAAAAGCCACTGTTACAACAACTGAGGAATAAATGTAAGGCTGCAATTTTAGTCTACAACTAATAACAGCTATCTTTGTTTATTGTCTCAGGACAATTGTACAAGCATTTCTATAATCAGTATTATAAACACTACAAAAATTAACAATAAAATATTTGTCTGAAAATGAAAGATTTTCTCAGAAAATAAAAATGATAAAAAAGGAACTAAATTAAAAGTTTATCAATTTTGTATTTTTTTTTCAATTCAAATAAGAACTGTAACAGCTAACCTCTTTAACGGGATTTGTGAAAAGCTGACATAAAAAATAGCGTTCAGATGCTGAAATTGGATGAATTGCCCAATGAAGATCTTGAATATTCTCTTGGTTATCTGGTGGTGTTTTCTTTAAAAAAAAAAATAGCATTAATATTATATTATATTAGCATTAATTAATCAAGAATAATTTGAAAAAAAAAGAAAAATTCCCCCAAAAACTCATTTGAAAGTGATACATTCAAATGATTGCTAGAGTTATTCATCAAAATATGTTACTTTGATAAATCTCTTTACAATTGACGTTCCAAATAAATGCATCACACAAAACCATTTATAATATTCACTACTTAATCAAAATCACTTCCAATTATATAAGACATGAATGTTCTATATGGCAAGCTACTTTAGAGAAAAGAGATAAGAATTTTATATAACATATGATAAGAATTCAAATAGTTCAAAATAAAAAAATATTCATAATATATTTTCTTTAAAGATTTAAATCAATTCAAAGGTTATAATAAATATGTAATAATTAAATGGTTTTAGTTACAAAAACATATAAATGATGAAACAGTTCATGGTTTAAAAAAATTCATTATTCAAATTAAATTCTGTTAATAACTTTGTGAAAATTCATATGCAGCAAAATTTCCTATTCATCTAAATTTTTGATTGGTTGATCAACATGTCAACCAAACTAAGATAATTTTACACCTAACATTTAATTTGTAAAAATGAGTTTTCACAATGGCATAACATTAAACCTAATAAAATTAGAATATTTTTAATGAATTTTGTAAACAAATTTTCAACATTACAAAAACATCTCTTAATATTCTATGAAAATAAAATACAATTTTTAACCTAATCTTTACATTAGAAATATTTAAAGAATTTTGATCAAACATAACCTACCAAAAGATGAACAAAAACTGGTGCAAATGGATTGTTAACAACCGGTTCATTTCTGTACATTTCATACAATAAAAAGACGGCAACAAGCTTTTGTGTTGGGTTTGGAAGAAGATCTCTATTTTGAAGTAACAACACCTGCAAAAGAGAATATTTATCGTTAAACAGAGTGTCTTAAATTAAATGAAACCCATTCATTTGATTACCATTTATGAGTAAAACAAAATATGCTAAAAATGTTAACATTTTTTCTGAGCTGACATAATAACAATTCAATATTGAAATGTTGGTGTCTTTAGCTAGATTTTTAAGATTTATTTTTCAAGATAAGTCTTGAAATTGAACTTCCTGTGGAAGTGTGTTTGAAAAGCCTAATAAGAATTTAGTCTCTATATAAGTCGTGATAACAATAATAAAAATCAGAAATACTTTTTCTTCTAATTTTCAAGCCATGGGGATTTAAAATAATAATTGTTTTTAATAACTGTTATCAAATCTGAAAAATATAGGGAAAAAAATCAACATGTTTATCAGCAATTTTATGGGTTTTATCTATATTGAGACACCCAATAACTTTTTAAACTAATTGTGGAAAATCAGTCAGTTTATTGTGTTTATGTCCAATTGACCTCTATAGTCATTTAATCCAACTGCTAAAACTAAACAAACTAAATCCTAGAGGAAATAAGGGGATTCACATTCCTCAATGTTTAATCTGGTAGTGAATGCAGTATACTAATTGGAATTGAAACTTATACACTACCATTTCAAAAATCTAAGACTGTACCTCTATGCTAACAACCTCTCTAATAATTTATCGCATGTTCATTTTGTCAGAATATTCTATTCAAATATTTGGAGAAGTTTTACCAGAAAGTTATTTTTAAATAATTGTATCTGTATAGATGACACCATGAAGGTAATAATAATAATATGATAGTTTGCATACCTACATTCCTTTCACTGTATAGAGTATTCTTTAAAATTTAAATTTAGTCCTGAACGTTCTTCATTCCGGATATATCTTTAATTAAAAACTTACCAGAGCAGTTCCAACTTTAAAATGATCTGCTTTTTGAAAATAATGATGAAACGTTGAAACCAAGACTTCAAATGTTTGTGTTTGGGTAGAATCTTCAGAAAGAACACTAGAAATTAAACAACAGTCACAAATTTAGTATAAATAGTTTAAATATATAAAAACAAAAAGACTTTAATTTTTTTCAATTATTACTGATTAAAAAAAAGCTTTTTTCTTTTGACATATGAATCAAAATAAATCTTTAAAAAATGAATTTTTGGCGCTTTTGCAGATCAAGCAAATGAAGAAATCTGGCCAAACCTTAAACCCTAACCAATTAAATTGCTGTCTTACAACTGATGTAACGTCCCCGAGCAAAAAAAAAAAAAGAAGATATTTCTCTATTTGCTTGTTCTGCAAAAGCGCCGAATTTTTTTTCAGTAGCAAACTTTGATGGAATTTTTTATAGTTTAGGCGTGAAATCACACAGAAAGATCCTAACATGCTTTATGAAATCATCAAGACACATACAACACACTGTCATATTCTTTTCCGTCGGAAATTATTTGTTACAGAGATTGTAATGTTTTTCGAAAGGAAAAGGTTAGGGTTTGGTGTTTATTTTGATTTGTAGCAAATCATTAGGATTAAGTAGGTGGGTGTTTAGGGTTATTGAGAGTTGATTTTTGGTAGATCAATAAGCTCTGTTAAGAAATTCCATAAGAAAAACAACATTTTTGTACTAGAGTGATATTTCACGCCTAAACTATAAATTTACCACTTTGATAATAAATACTTACACAGAAATAAGTTTTAAAAATATCAATAATAGTAGAAAGATTAGTTTGCGTTCTTCTTGCACAAGAGCATGTGGGAAATATATTTGGATTTTCGGACTAGATTAAAAATAAGGGTGTTTATTAATGTTTATGAAATAATTTAACACAAAAATCTTTAAAAAAATATAAATTTAAGTAATAATAAGATCTTAGATTTTTATCTGGGATGGGTGGAGTGTTTCTTAAGAAAAAAAAAATACAAAAAAAGAGGTTCTGGTGCGGCTTAAAACAAATCTTACTTTAATATCAACACACAAAAAAAGGTCGATATATCGGCCTTGGTGACCTAATAGCGTATTTGTAGATGGAAAGTAATTAACTAATTTTAGACGGTGTAACTGTAAGTGTAACCCCGATAGATTAATGCTCCCTTTCTGATAGATTGACGGCAGATTCGGAAAAACCACCGAAAAAATATATTCATAGAAAAGGAATAGAATAAAAGAGCAATTTTGCAAATAAAGTCTATATATCTGAAATCAAGGTTTTAAAAATATTCCGGTATACGACCAAAAGAAAGAAAAAGATATCTGAAAAGTTAAAGTCTGCTTTCTAAATTTAAAATTTTGTAATAAAATTAAAAATAAAAACATTAATGATTTATTTAAAAATTCCTATTATTTGTTTTATTTTTGTTACCGATAAAAAATTTCAAAGGAAGAAAGCAAAAGCACACATGCTCAAAGAAAATAAAAACAAGCTACGATATGTTTTTCAATGCACTAAACAGCATCTTTTATTTTTTAAACTCTAATGTCAATGTTATAAGTTCTATCATCCTTAAATTTTTGTTAAAATTATCTTAAAAATAATAAATACCTTAGCAAAGAAGCGAGATCGTTAAGAGTGAGAGCCATGTTGTAAAACTAACACAACACGAAACTGAAATTATACGAAAATACCAAAATCACATTTTTGCAAAAAAGAAAATTATCCGTACATTTTTCTACAATTTATGATAAATAAATAAAAAAATATAGTTTTGGTAATATATGATTACATTATTTAGATTCATAATCACTGCTTTTTTAAAAATTTGACACTTGAAATAAATACGCAACTACTAAACCAATTTTCAACGTCTATTCCAATAAAACAACAACAACAACAAAATAGGATATTTCTTGTATATTTCTCCATTAAACAATAAATTGAAAGTAGAGTATTTAAATAAATTAATTCAGAGAAGTGTTTGTAAACACTAAAGTTAGACACGATTACTAGAAAAACGAAGAGAATAGTTCAAACTGTGACTATGTGGTGGTAGTGGTGGTGGTGGCGGAGTGAGTGTCTCAATCCAAGGGTCTTTATTAAAGACTCTTTAACAGGACAATTTTTTTTTAATCGGTGGTAGGGTGGGTGGTACGGTGGACTTAAGATTTTTTTTCTTTTTAATTTTATTGTTTTCTTTAGTGGATTATTATCGATTATACAATAAACTTTAAGATTGTAAAAAAAAGATGAAAAAAAAATCGGAAAAAATATGTAAAATTGCCCACTGACAAAAAGGTCCAATTTGCTAAAATGGCCAATCTAAATTGGCCGACTGATAAAGACGTAACGTTCTTTGGAAAATTATTGACCAATTATGTAAAATGATGACTAAGTGGTGAAAAAGTCAAAAAAATAAATTGCCCAGAAATTTTATCCAATTCAATTGAAAAAAGAATAAAATAAAACAAGTAATAATAAAAAAGGAGGAAAAAATGACGAAAAATGAAATAAAAGACCAGAAACGGCCCACCCCAACCACCATATCATGACATAGCCATAACGTTCTAAAGAAAGCAATAAAGATGATTTTGATAAAAGACTCCAATAATCAGTAATTAAAAAAAAACGAGGTGGAAGATTCTGTAAAGACAAAAGATGATAAAATAAGATTTAATTCAAGACTCATGGAAAAAATTCGAACTATTTTTTGACGTATTTACTTAAATATAAGGGAAATAACTCTTCTAAGAATTATAAAAGAGTTGTTTCCCTGTATCTAGTAATTATTCACATGTAACGTCATTGTAAATATCTAGTCATTACATCCATTAATTTATCACAGGGTAAATGAATGACACACGTAGAATCAATTAAGAATAGAAAGAGAAGTGAAAAAAAAAAAATTAATGGATAAAAAAGTGCATTGACTAGCACCAGCAGTTATCAACAATTTTGAAATTAGCAATAAAATTTGTTGATTTTTTCAATACTTTTAAAAAATCCTAATTATTTTCTTTTAAAATTTTGATTTATCTGTAAACAATAAGGATGAGGACAATAGTCCGAATAATGCTTGTAAAAATTATTCTACCTCATCTCAAGGATTGGAAAAATATCTTTCATTTTAGTTCGTTTTATTGGGAAAATAAGCTCAATTTTTTTTTTTTAGTAAGTAATGAACTTTAAAAGAATTTCGAAGAACTTTTAAGATGATAATTTTCTTCTTCTTCTTCTTCTTCTTCTTCTTCTTCTTCTAATGGGAAAAAATCTATTTAAGTATCTTTCTCTTTTTTGCCATTTAGATAATAATAATTATAATACGGCCTTTTTTAAAAATTAGTGTTTTTGGTCATTTTTGCTTGTCATTTGGCCTTTTTTGCTATTTCTGGTCTGGCAATTTTCTTGCGCTCGCACTCGACGATGTAAATTTTGAAGTGAACACCAGTTGCAGAAAGGTGTTCTAAGCTAACAGGCAAGTTATTCTGGTGCTGGTCTCTGAGTCAAGAAAAAAAAAAGAGGTTCGACAAACCTCTACAGACAGCTCTCTGTCTTAACTAAAGGCATAAAGAAAGTTGGAAATTTCAACTGACAGCAAACTAGACGAGACGAAGTGAACATTCATATTATCTTTTAATAAATAAATATGGAAGAACAGATAAATTCGTCTCAAAATTCTTTCTAACCTAAAAATAAAAACAAAAAACTTTGTAATTCTATTGGTTCCAGGAAAGTACCTTTCTCTAAGCTACCTAAAAAATGATTCTTTGAAGACCGGCAGAGAATTATTCAACAAGCTATTTATTCGTCGTCTGAGTTCAACAAATATTGCAGTTCTTGATTCATTTTTCCCCAAGATAAAGAAATGATACTGTTCACATTGGAGAAGATTCTACTCTCCAGCGTGAGTGAATTTATGCAGTCAACATCGACGTGGGCTCTGAAAACGAAAATCTATGTTTCCTTGAAAAACATGTTGTAAATAAAGGTCTAAGGGAAGCAACCTTATTACGACTTCAGCTAAAGGAATAAAAGACTTAATTTGAACACTCAATTTTTTTCGCTTTGTCAGTAAGTGAACATTACAATTTATCAAGGACGTATTTTGCATTTCGCCTTAATATTTATTTCTATATTCCAAGCCTTTTATTTCTACATTCTCAGGCGGTGCGGTGCGCCGGTGCAGTGCAGTGAGGTGGAGCCACAATATTGAAAAAAAAACTCGAACTTTGGAATATTACTCGACTTCAAATACCAGTTAAAACCATTCATATTTTTATCTGCTTCCGGCAGATGGGGCTCGGTAATTCGAGAGAGTAACTCATCTAGCTGAAGGGCAACCCTGAACACAAAAGCTCCCCCCCCCAAAAAAAAAGTTTCACCAGGTTGGGGGTTGTTGAGTATAGGGTAACAACGTAACGTCTCTTTCTCGTAAAACAAGTATGCTATTGCTACGGAAAAACAGCAAAGAATAAACTGCCCAAGAAGAAGCACTAGCAGATCAACCACTAATGGTTGATGGAGTCGATAGATGGACTGAACCTAGAAGACTACTACGGTCCCTCAGATCGGAAATGCAGTAGGAGTGTCAACTTTTGGGTGCGACTTTTTGACACCCATTACAGAAAACTGCGAATAAAATATACAAAAGTCGATATATATTTTTTTAAAGTGGGTTGTTTAATTTATTCATGGAATATACTTTCCAAATAAACTATTAAAGTTTTTTTTTTAAATAATAGAAATACCATTTTTTATTTTAAAAAAAAAATGTTTAAAAATATCGACACAAATGAATTTTTAGTTTTAAATTTTAACTGAACACTTTCTTACAATTTAAAGTTTTTCATTAATTTTATTTACTTACCCTTTTTAATTTTTTTTATTCCTTGTTTAATTCTTTCAGTGTTTTTGTTTTTAAAAAAAATTGAACAAAAATACAAAAAGATAAAAGAAATTTAGTAACCATATAAATAAATTAAAAAAGTTGAACTCAAACAAGAAATAACGATAAAAATGGAACATAATTCGATAAATAAATAAAATGAAAAAAGTAAAATTGTTAAGAATCATTCAGTTAAAGTTCGAAGGTAAAATACGTTTGTGGCGGTGTCGATTTACCCCGCTCTCTGTTCATATTGTATCATTAATGGCCTTGTGCCAAACTTTGGTTGGTGCTGCTGGTCTTGTGCTCCAAGTAAATATAATATTGTATCATTCTGGGTTATTCTTACACAACAAAAAGCTCGCTCTGCACGCTGCCAAATCACAATTGCCAATAAATGTTCCTTATTTGCTCGTGTTTTATCGTTTTCGTTCAAAATCTTAAAGAATAAAATGGTGGTTTCTTTGGAAAAATCAATTAGACCATTTTGTGTTTAAGTTAAAAAAAAATAATATTAAAATTCCTTTACAAGTGAGAATAATTTTTGTTGTTTTGTCAGTGGAAGGTTAATGTCTATTAATTCATTTTTATCACCGAATTTGTTTAGGCTGGAAAACAATTTTTACAACAAAATGCCAAGAAATAGAGGTGCTCGCTCAGGTGGAACGTAACGAACAGAACTTTTATTTCAGTAAATTGTTTGTTTAGACGCTAACAGTAACAGTGGTTTATTTTCTATTTTTAGGCCTTGATGAGTCGAAGTGTTTTCTTGACCAACAACAATAAATGTTTAAACAATAGACATTTTATTTTGGTAGAAAATAAGTTAGATTCAAGTGTAAAAAAAAGAAATCTGAACTTACCGATAAGAAATAAGAACCAATGGAAACCGGAAGTAGAACCAAGAAAAACGGAAGTGTCTCTCTCAGGCGATTAATTATTGTGAAAAACAAATAGAAATGGTTGCAGATTTGTTTTACAGACTTGAAATTTTGTATTTCGGATATTCAGAGCTCTGTGACCGAATTGACTGGTTTTAATATTGAATAATCTTTGTTCTGTTTGTCAGTTTTATTTTCTTCTTTCCTTTCTATCTCTCCTCCTCCTCCTCCTCACTCAAATCCTTTTTCATTCTTAGTGTTGTTGTTGGTCTTCTATTTTTTTTCTGTTTGTCTATTTTAATCATTTTCTTTTTTTTATTTTGTTTTTCTCCATTCCCTCTCTTCTCCCTTCCCCGATCTCATATTTTAAGGATTTCTTACCCACACACATGCACACACATATATACGCTTATTTGCAGAGTGGTAAATTCATTCAGTGGCTTCAGCCCGTAAAATGGCACAACCAACAGCAAGCAAGCAAAGGTTGTCCCAAAAGTTCGTTAACACTTGTGGAGGAAGCGTGGAAATAATTATTTAATACAAAGCAAGAGAGAGAGATTGCATCAGAAAATTTTGATATCTACTCAGGGTGATGGGTAAAAAAACCAACTGAAAAAAGACCAGCGGAAATAAGACCAACGGAAAAAAGGCCAGATTTTGCTATCTAGGAAAAAAGACCAGATTACAAAAGACCAGGGCAAATATGGTCAGATTTCGCTCGTTAGGGTCATTTTTTTTGGGGGGGGTGCCTAAAGGCTCTTGTCAATATCTAGGGGTATGAGTGAGGGGGATAAAGTCCTCTTCGATAGAAGAAATAATTTTGAATTTAGGGGTTTAAGCTCCTGTTCTGCTGTTCACAAACCCTACATTTTTGGCGGGGGGGGGCTCTAGACCCCCCCTCCTTAGGTATTTTTAAAATAAATAAAGAAAGAGTATTTATTTAGATTATTTTCGTTTATTTTTGGATGTAAAATGTTATCGTTTTGTTTGTTGCACTGGTGTTGTTATTGTGCTTAGGCATTTTTTTTTTTTTTGCAATTTATTATTAATTTATTTGATTTTAATTAATGACATTGTACTTAAACTTTCTTCATTATTCGAATAACATTATTGGAAATAAAAAGATTTGGACTTTTTTCGAAATTTTTTTGCGTTATTTATTTTTTTATGTTTGCTATAATTATTTCCTTTATTAAAAAGTCTTTTTTCCGTTGGTCTTTTTTCCTAAAATCGTCAAGAGAGAGCTTTAGTTTGAAGAAAATCTAGTTTTATAAGGTTTTGTCTTGCGTCTTCTTAATTTGAAATGTAATAACCAAAAGCTCTTCTGGGTTACCCCACACCTTTAATAATCAAAGCTAAGCAAGCGTACGATGGGGTATGTTTTCTTACTAGTTCATTAATGAAGTTTGTAAGGGTTTCTCAATCTATCTTAAAAGGGTGACGATTATTTTAGTCACGCCACTGCAGTGCACTGCACTTACCCTAAAATGGATTATAACGAATCAAAGTAACTTTTTGAACACCTCCCATATTTTTTAGTTCCGATCCTTAATTTTACATTTGTTTTTTAAATTTAAAAATTTAATTGAGTTGATGCAACAACACTATTCAACAACAACACATTTATTGTAACGTAACGATGATGGACAAAGTAGTTTAATTATTTTTCATTGATTACTCCCTTTCAACAAGATAACGATTTGTTTTAAACAAAATTGTGTTTAATTTTGTTTTTCCATAAAAAATGGTTCTCGACTCCCCTTTTTTTTGTTCTTGATTTTTTTCAAGAAAAAATTATATATCCGTGCCAGACAGGGCCCTTAATCTGCAATCTGAACACTATATTCTTTTTTAAATTAGGGTAAGACATTTTTTTGGTTCACTTGAATTTTTGTTTATGTTTTTGAGAAACAACTAAGTAAAATCCATGACGCCTCGAGTTAATTGAGCGGGCGACTAATTGTTAACTTTCCATAATCAGCAAAACAGCCTTTTTTTTTAATTCAACAGTTTGTTGTCTGGTTATCCTCAATATCTTGACAACTGAGACTCCAGACAAAACTGAGGTTACCAGGCGAGGCGCCGAAATAGTAGTGTAATTTTTTTTGGTAGTTGTTTGTGGGGAATAACTAACACCCTATCGTTTCAACCTTTTGACCCGACCACAAAAGGAAAATAAATAATAAATTGGAAAAAGAAAAAAAAAAAATAAATAAACACGTGGTTTGGGATCATCATCTAAGTTTGTACTTTTTGAAAATATGGTAGGTTTGAGTTAGGTTGGTGGGTGTTTTCTGTTGTTGTACACATATGATAGAGAGAGCCCTGAAGAAACAAGAGCAAATAAAAACAAACAATAAACTAACCAGAGAACAAGCCCTTGAGACAGCCAGGGTGTCTC
Source organism: Idiosepius hallami (assembly GCA_034780655.1). Lineage (NCBI taxonomy): Eukaryota > Metazoa > Mollusca > Cephalopoda > Idiosepiidae > Idiosepius > Idiosepius hallami. The sequence continues at coordinate 21,106 of JAUZSX010018413.1, forward strand.
CATTATCTCTCTGGGCCTGCATGTTTCATGATTTGATAGTTATTTCAAGAAATTTTCTGACTCTGTTTCTTAAGAAAAGCAAATAAAATAGTAAAAAAATAAACAAAAAAGACATCATTAAAAATAAATAAATCTTTCGACATTTAACCCATCAAGTGTTAGTGTATAAAACAAAAACAAATCTGCAATAAGACAAGTTGGTTGGATCTACACTTCATGAAGAAACAATACAATTATTTTAAACTTATTTAACATACGGAGTGGGAGTGGGGCGTAGTTTCACACACCAAATCTCTTTTTGATTTTAGGAAAAAAGACCAACGGAAAAAAGACCAGCGGAAAAAAGACCAGCGGAAATAAGACCAACGGAAATAAGACCAACGGAAAAAAGGCCAGATTTTGCTATCTAGGAA
>JAUZSX010018522.1:0-21511 GCA_034780655.1 Idiosepius hallami
CCCAGGTGAATGTAATGTTTTTGACTCAGATTTGATCTCGCGTACTATGATTCCAGAGTCCTAGCTTTTACCAATGCTCCACAATCACAGCCCATATATATATATATATATATATATATATATATATTCACACACACACATACATACATACATGCAGGTGTGTGGGTGGGGGTCTGTATAGAACAGCAAGTCGAATTCTTTCACAGGGAAATTTCTAGTCAAAACGATTTCCAAAAAGAACAAAAAAAAAACTTATTTTTTCTGATTCTCTTCAATCATCAAAAAAACCAGGCGACCCAACCTCGCCAGGTTGCCTTATCCATTAGGCAGACAGGCCTAGGCACAAACAGAGAGAGGGAGACAGACTAAAGGTGAAAGAGAGCGTGAGAGAGAGAAGATAGGGAAAGAGGGGGAGGAGGGGGAGAATCAGTTGGAAATGAAGCAACAGACAAGTTTAAATCAAAGTGCAATTTGAAGCCAGGTTTCAAATCCAATGGGAGTTTAAAATAGAACCTGCATTAAACGACCTTAACTTAAGTAGGTGGGGAGGGGGGTAAGAATTAAAAGGAAAAAGAGAGGAAATAGGGAAAGAGAGAAAGAGAGAGAAAAAATTGAGATTGAAAGAAAAAGAGAATGAAAAGAAAGAAAGTGAAAAAAAGAGAGAGAGAAATAAAGATAGAAAGAGAGGAAATAAGGAAAATAAAAGAGAAAGAAAAAAAGAGAAAAAATAAGAAAAGGAAAGAGAGAGAGGAAAAAAGTAAAAGAGAGAAAGAGAAAGCAAAAGAGAGAGAGAGAGAGAGAAAGAGATAGAGAGGGTGGAAATAAGAGAGGGGGAGAAAAAAGAAAAAGAGGAGGAGATAAGAAAAAAAGATTTACTTGCAAATCCTTTTTATTTCTCTAATTGTTAAGCAAAGAAGGAGGAGGAAGGCCACCAGGAGACAAAAAAAAAAATTGGAAAGTCACTTTTTTTTGGCATTCTTATTGTTATTACTCTTTGAACCCCAAAGCGGCCCTCTCCCCTGTCCCCTGATGTCTTTAAGGAACTTTCGAAGACAGAAAGAAATGGAAAGAAAATGCTGCACAAATCATGTGACATTTCCGTTATTTTCACAAACATTTTTAGATTAAGAAGAAAAAAAAATAGAGAATATTTTTTCAAGATTATCTAAGACTTATACAAAGCTATATATGAAAATCATTCAAAAAGTCAGGCATCCCATTTTTTTTTATTTTGTCCGAATGGATGAGAAGGGGGATTGCAAATTGCACATATATATGGATTAATAGGTTATAGTTCTTAAGCATCATAAGGTTATTAATGTAAAGGTATAATGTTTTAAAGGCAGTATGATGTGTTGTTTATAATGTCTGATTAACTTAATTGATTAAGTTATTCAGACACTAGACAGCATAAGAATCCAAGAACCACTGCAGACAGGCACACAGAGAGTAGCTGGTTTGAAAATGGAATTTTGATTCTAAAATATTACCAAACATTATAAACAACAGATCATACCACCTTTAAAAGCTTATTTTGAATAATACATCATAACAATGCAGATGATGGGACACATCATCAGTGATGTTACTCAGTTCAACAGCTTCTGTCATTTATAAACATCAGACTACCTCCCCAGGTTGACCCAGTCAAGGTTGATCAAGCCTTGACCTGTGTCTTGATCTCAGTCTACTTGACTGTTGACTGAACTTATGCATTCATCACCTGAAAGTTTCAACTCTCTGTTGCAGATATTAATGCAGCGAGACTTAAAAAGCAACCGATGTCATGGATGTGTATCAGAAGCAGAGATGCATCATTAAATTCTCCTTGCACTAAAAATTAAACCAGTGCTTGTTGAACGTTTACAAACCTCATGAAGCTGATTTCAGCCCAGGGGATGAATTTCACAGTGACAAGAGAGATTATGATACTCTGAACATTCATGACTGTTCAATACTTAGATGCAGGTACTGACTCACACACAGACACACACACTCTCTTTCTGTCTTAACTTTTCTCTTGAAATGAAAACTAACAGTAATAGATTTAAGCAAAACGGCAAGAACTTAGTTGCCAACCTAATACAAATAGGGTGTGGTCACCTCCTATGGATCACATGCTTATTTTGGAGCTTGATATGCCATAAAATAAATCAAAAAAGGTTTTTGGGATGTTCAAAATAGAAACCATAACCAGATGTACTCACCAAATCCAGCATTTTTGAGTGAAGCCTTTTCACATAACAACCATTTTTTAGAGAATCAGAAAGTCACTAAAGAAAAAGAAAAGAATTTTATGAGACAATTTCCAATCATTACAAAAATTACAAAAAATAAATAAAATATAAAAATCAGAAAAATAAAAATTTAAGCAATAACTTCCTAGACAGCCAAATTGGGTGAGAGGTTAAGTGCTTGGATTCTGGAGTTTTCTTACTAGGGTTTAAATACCACTTAAATATTTAGACTCACTTTTAGTTGCTCAATGAATATGAAGTCATTTAGAGGAAGTGAAAACTGATCCCAAAAATTCAACACTGGTTGGCCCAATAAGTCAAGAAAAATAAATCAACACTGATTTGCAAAAAAAAATGGGAAGGACCATTAGTTAAAGGACAATATTAATTGAGGGAAAAAATCAAACAAATGTCCGAGAGAGGTGAATTTCTTAGCTTTTCTTGTTATTTCTTCTAAAAGATAAAATAAATGGAAAACCTAGGTCCTCCAGGTTGGAGGCTGTAAAGTTGGCTTACAAGCTACTGATTTAAAAACAATGAAACTTAATAAAACAACAGGTGGAATGAAGGTTCATATTTGGTTTAAACAAAGTGGTCCTAAATTTATTATAAAATATTATAAATATAATATTATCATAAAAAGTGACCAACTTTTTATAATATAAAGAATATACAAAGAAATTAGTCCAAATGGTAACAGACCCAATGAATATTTTCGGCAGCAGTAATTCTAGACAAATTGGGGTGCCAGAGGAGACTAATTGTCTCTCTGTTTTCAGGAAGACCAGACGTTGGCAGAGTTGGGAAACTCTGCTCGTGGAGAGTGTGCAAAGAAGAAACAGCGAGGTGAAAACCTAAAGAGATGTAGCACCATACAGTCTTTGACTCAAATAGTGCAGATACAGCTGAAAATCAGAAGAAACTTCTCACTTTGACCGCAGTGTAATCTACTCGTTCCAGAGAGTCAGAGCGCATAATAATAATAATAATAGTTCAAATTCACAAGGAAAAAGAGCTATGTCCTTCCAGCAGAAAAGTCTGGTAATAACTAGATTTCAGACTTCTTTTAGCAGATTATATAATATAGTTTTCATCCATTCTCTCCTTTGATTGATCCATCTTTTACACTCTTTGGTATAAATGGAATGGCTAGAATGTTAACAGTCATACCCTATACCAAATTATACCAAAAATATTGTAACACTACATGAATATCTTCAGGTTTTGTTGTGGGCATACATTCCTCAAAGAATCAGCAGACATAACCGTATTCATTAGGATTTTTCAGAATTAATTGTGGGTTGTTAATTTTGTTCATTTAAAATAAAATATATTATTGACTGAATGTTTAATCATTAGAATTTTTTCTTTTTTCTTTTGAGGCTGATTTTTTCAGTTCTCAATTTTCAATATTCATCTGGGATATTATGAAACAGCAGCTATTTAAGAACACAAACACTCCCAGATACATAAAGTACAACTGTGTGAATTTTCAAGAAAATCAGCCCAAACATTTAGGCGTCCATAGGAAATGAACTCACGCACCAGGTTTATAAATTTAGATCAACAACCTTTACATATCGTTACGTATGGTAGACAACTTCAAGATGGTTTATATGCACAGAGTGACATGAAGTGATATTCATCTGGAGATTACAAGTTTAAACTGTATTGCAGATGGAAATTGTAAAAAATTACTAAACGTTAATTGACATAAGAGTTAGTTAATATAAATGGATTGTGAGAGTCTACCTCTGTGGGTTGAATAAAGAGATTGGTTTAAATAAGATTCTAGAGTTCAAGTTGTGTCTGAAGAAGGCTGGAGAGCCAAAAATTGTGAAAGAGAGAAAGAAAGAGACAAAGAGAGAGAGTGAAGAAAAGAAGAGCATTAATCCATTCATTTGATTCTTATGTCAAGTTATTAAAATAACTTCAAATAAGAAGAACCTTTGAATTGATTGAAAGAAAACAATATTCATTTCGTAGCAACTAAGTTTCATTAAGAATTCAATTTCTGAACAGACTTTAGAAAAATCAAAAAAGGTTTTGATTAAATCCAAGAATTGATTAGAAATAATTATTTATTTTAATTCCAGCCCAACTTGAACTAAAATTCCATTTTTTTTATTACTACAGTTTTTTTGTTGTTGTTGTTGTCCAAATAAAGAAAAAAAAAGTAGATAAAAAAACTGTAATTAAAAGGATTTCTGCTTCTTTATTTAAGTGGAATTTCAATGTTGGTCATTGAATGAAACTAACATTAATGTAGTTGATTGGTCAGTTTAATGGCATATCAGCCCTTCATAAGTTCTTCTAAAGAAAGATCTTTTTTATCAAAATATTCTTCAAATTTTAATAAAATTGGTCTTTTCCAAACATTTTTCATAAAGAAACAAATTTGTAGAAAGTAGTCATCATCTTTATATTTGTTAAATTAACTATTTTTTTAGAATCCTTGAGATGAAGCTTGATACTTTGTATTTCATTGTGTGGACTAAAATCCTCATCTTTATATTTGTTTAATTTACATTTTGGTTGATGAATCCTTTTCCTTTTTTCAAGTGATAAAGTTGTTTTTTTTCATCCATGGTCAAGGCCAAATCTAAAACTGATGTTTGTTGTGTTGTCATTTAAAATATGTTTAATCACTTTGCAGATTGAGTTCTGACTATGCATAGAAAAACTTTATCACTTGAATGAAAGGAAAGGGATTTATTTTGTGAATTTAGCAAACATAAAGAATAAAGATGCACCATAAGTACATAATTTATCAAATCTTCCCTAATGGATTTAGAAAAAACAATATTTTCATACTTAGAAAAAAAACAAAAATAAACAACTACATTTTTTAAATTACCAAAGGATGGGCTCAACAAAACAGAAAAAAATTGTTGTTCTCAAGTCCACAAAGTGAGCCGTGTGACCATTTTCTGGATATCAGTGATATGAGATATTTGCAAAAAATCTACACACACAAACACACACTATACAGTTCTAAGTTAAAAAATGAATGAACTAAAGCCAACAGTTTTTGATGTATGCCACTTTCTTTTCCAAAATAGAAACAGAGGAAAAGAGAGAGGGATAGAAAAGAAATAAAGGAAGAAAAGAAAAGAAAAGGAAGAAAGAAATAACAGAAAGAAAGAAAAGAAAAGAAATAAGAGCCCTTTTCCTTTGTGTTTTTAAATCAGTTAAAAATCTTAAAAGAAATATCATTCGTTTAAGAAACCCAATCAGCAGCCATTTTTAAAAGTGGTTCTAATTTGGGGAATTATAAAAATTTTTTATAATGAATATTAAAAATGTATCTTTTCCCCTTCTCTACACAGGTCACAAAAAATTATTAAATGTTGCCTAGATTAGAGCAATAAAAAGTTAGGGGACCATAAACCTAGAGCAGCCATCGCATATAGTTAACATTTACCAAAATTATTTTGTTCATTGCTGGTTCATCATCATCAGTTGACTAGTCACCATTATGGATCTCACTATCCCGTGCCGTATCAAGCATTACCATCCCTAGGTCTTCACCTTTGATACCTACATCCAAAGATGACATCAGGAAATAACAGTTTTCTAGCTTTCCGATTATCATAGCGTGGTTTCCATAAGAGAAAAGAGGAGACAACCTTAGTTTTAGGTTTTTTAGTTTTAATTGTTTAGTTTTTGAATTGCTGGTTCACGAGGATAACCTCAAGGCAAATATAGGATTGGCAAATTTCAATGTATTAAGTTGGAAAGCAATGAAATACTATCATTAATTTTGCAGAAATAACAATTAATAATGCTTAATTAATTTTCAGTGACTTAACCATTGTGAAATGAATAGCAAATAAAAGCAACTAAGGCATTGTATGTTTTATGAATACAAAAAAAAAGGCATTTTAGCTGTTGAAGTTGCATGAAACATTCAAACTATTTATGGAAAGAAAATGTTGAATGATCAAAAATGGTTTGTAAAGTTTTCATCTTGAAATTTTAACCTCCAAAATCAGTCACATTTGGAACGACTAAAATCAATTAATCAAACGTGATTAAAGATTCTGTTGAGGCAGACCCAAAGTTAATCAGCAAAGAATTAGACCCAAACAATCAATGCAACCTTCATAATCTTATGTTTTATTTCAGATTTTATTATCTAGAAGCCATTGAAGATGCTTTTGAGGTAAATCCAGAGTTAACCAGCAGAGAATTATCCCAAATATTCAATACAACTCATACCTCCGTTACTTTATGTTGCATTTTTGGTCAACTGAGACCGTGTTTTCTTTCTTTCTTCATCTTGTTGTGTACTCGTTCATGTTTGGTAGAGTCTATTTTATACCGGAATGATTTATTTTCACCCAATTGGAGAACAGAATGAAAACAACATTGTTTATAAAATATTTAAACTGCCATAATTAACCACTGCTGCTGAATTCTACTACTAATACCCACTTGGATTTCATTCACCAATTTTGGACATTAATATTCTTGGATAATTTACCATTTTGGATAATCGACGAACTTTGACATCTAGTATAATTTTATTTTGGATTTATCTAGCCCCCTTTTTACAAGGAATAATGGCATGAGATTTAACACTTTGGGTTTTGTTTCAGGTTTTAGATAAAACTTTGTTGGAAAATCAACATGAATTTCTTTCCAACCTGATATCTCATTAATACTGAGCCCAGCCTTGTTTAGGACCCACCTGATCTTGTATCACCAAAACTAGGAAGACCCACACTTGCTTCACAGACCGACAAGCTTTCTAGTCAGGCACAATCCCTTCTTAAACATATTTTAATCAAGAGTCAAAATTATCAATTTTTTTTTTCATTTAGGAGCTTCTATTCATTTTTTTTAACATAATTTTCCTGATAATCCAAATAGTTAGACCAGAATACAACCAACCTAAACCCATTAACCAAAGATATTCATACAAACTCTATTTTGCATTTAGTAATTTCCTGATTCATTATTTATGGCTTGATTGCATACCCCACACAGTGAATCACAAATAAAAATATGTGTAACTATGTGCGTGTGTGTGTGTGTATGCATGTGTGTGTGTTTGTGTTTGACCTCCTGCAATCTTTTCTGCGGGTAATTTTTATAAGAGAAAGGGAAAAAAATAATTTAAATGAATTTCTTTCTGGACCTGTCGTTAGTTGAAGGGGAAAATAGAATTTTATAAGTGGACCAAAATAAAAATAAAAATTTTAATCTTTTTTTAGGGGGAATTGGGTGTTTCAAAGAATTTTGATGACTTACCAGGTCTTTGCAGGGTGGAACTAAACATCAGAGAGATTTAGAATTAATGAATAAAAAATCTTCTGTTCTTTGGAAATCATGTGCATTTTTTGGATGCGAATGAAATCAACAAAGAAATTCAGTTTGGATTAGGATTCAGATCATGATCCGGGTCCAGCATGATTTTTTCTTTTTTCTTTCTTTTTACAATTCTAAGATCAGATATATGGAGAAAAAGAGACAGATAGATATATGGAGAGAAAGAGACAGATAGACAGAAAGGTGGAGAGAGACAGATAGACAGAAAGGTGGAGAAAGACAGATAGACAGAAAGGTGGAGAGAGAGAGACAGATAGACAGAAAGGTGGAGAGAGACAGATAGACAGAAAGGTGGAGAGAGACAGATAGACAGAAAGGTGGAGAGAGAGAGAGAGAGACAGGTAGACAGAAAGGTGGAGAAAGACAGATAGATAGACAGAAAGGTGGAGAGAGAGAGAGATTTTCCTTATCTACTTTTTAATCTATTTTTGTTTAATCCTAATGAATAGCAAAAAAATCATACATATAAAATTGATGATGATTCATTTAATACTTTTACTTGCTCCAGCCATTATCAACCTTTGACCCCTGACAATTAAAACAATACATTCCAATTGACAACAAAGCATTTGTTCAAAGATGGTCTTCTTAAATTTCAAGAAATCTTAAAATGTCTTTTATAAATATTTAAAATTTTCTTCATTGAATGTTTGGTTCTTTGAATTGGTTTTTAAAATATCAACTGTCCTTTAAAAACTAAAAAGAAATCAATTATAAATTTAAATAGTTATTTAAATCATTATAAGAAACCAATTGGAAAGTCAAGGACACAAATATATTCACTACTATTTAACTGTGAAACTTATCTGTTAGAAATATTCCTAACACTAGGGTGATTTGCATAAATCACTTATGCTTGTTTTACGAGAAAAAGTCGCTAGCCCTATGCTCAACCCACAAACTGGAGGACAAACAAATCTGTGTGTTGGTGTTTTTTCTTGACTCCATTTAAAGCAACTAAGGTTGTACGGAATACTGGCCACCTCCCCCTCTTTTTAGTTGGAAATGAAACAAAAATTTCTAATAGATCAGGATTAAAAATTTTAAATAATAAATAAGACAAAAATCCTGCCAAAACATTGATATTCAAAGTAAAAGTTTAAAGGCTTCAAATCTTAAAGAATTCAATTCCCAAGAACTGATAAAGATTAGCACCAAAATCTTATTTCACATTTGGCTCATGACCAACAGTTGCTAAATCTTTTTTTAATTATTACTTTTTACACAAAACTAAAAATTGGAAAAAAAAGAAACAAAACTTTAGCGATTCCTACATCTAAACTAAACCTACATCTTAACAATCTAAACTTATATAGAAATAGAACTCTGTGTGTTTATGTATGTATGAGTTTATTCTCTTTTAGTGATAGGCAGAGACTTTAGGGTTTTATATGCAACTAAATTTAGTTAAGCACTTTCAAATTGTAACTATATGCTGTCATTAACGTAAGCCATAAAGTTCTTCTCACTCAAAAAGAGGTTGATGATCCATAATCTTGCAGATCGATGGCAGAAAAATCTTTAAATGTCTTTAAATGAGGGTCTTTATTTTGAGGAATAGTTTTTTTTTTTTTCGTTTTTGTTATTACTTGGTGAGCAAAATTCTTAAAGTTTTACAAACTTTTGGGATAACCTAATATATAAAAACCAAACAGAATTAGTGAAAAAGTAAAATGTTTAAAAAAATTAAAGTTAACACAATAATAACCAGAGTTATTTTGTCCACCTCTAACAACCTAAAAGCACTTCCCTTACCACAGTCTACATCAAAAATTCATTTTTAAATTCAGAGGCCTGCTACTATTATTATTATTATTATCACCATCATTTCTACCCCTCGCCCCATCAAATATTCTCCTTGAATAAACAAATCCTCAATAATTCAACTGACCTCTGACCCTTATTGTTTAAAAATTGACAAGGTGAGACACACAGAAATATTAATAAAAAGAAAGAAAGAAGAAAGGGACACATAAAGAAAGAAAAAGAGAAAGAAAGGAAAGAAAAGAAAGAAGAGAAAAGAAAAAAGGAAAAGAAAGTCATAAAGAACAAGAGAAAGAAAAGAAAATAGAAAAGAAGAGAGGAAGAAAGAAAAAAGGAAGAAAAAAAAGAAAAAAGTAAAAAAGAAAAACAAAATAATGAAAATAAGTTCTTAAAGCAAATTCCATAATTGTGTGTATGTGCATTAAAGTGTATGCATATATGCATGCATTCATATGTATTGTATGTTTGATTTTTACTTGTGACAATGCAGCCCAAAATTATTTCATGGTCAAATGAAAATTGTCCATCCATAAAGGACAGCAAGGGTAGAGCAATGATAAAAGCTTTGGCACTGGAATTGTATCACACAAGTTCAAATACCAGTCAAAACCATTATATAATTGAGAGGAAGAGATTCGTGTGTGTCGAGTTGTTAATGAGCAGAACATTTTTTTTTTCAAATTAAGAATTAATTCAAATTTATCAAACCATTTTCTTAGGATTCTAAATTCTCATTCAAAAAATATATTAATTTTTTTTTTATTTCTCAAGTTTGTTAAATGCGAGACAGTCAGGTGATAATTTGTCATAATTACCCAAATGATTTGACATTCCTGAAATTTTTCTTAAATTGTAACATTTAAGCCAAAAATAAAACAATTTTTTTAAAGTTCTATCAGATCAAAATCCTCAAGAGGGAAGTCACTTTAGCTGAGGTCCATTTAAAGATTAATGGTGTTCAAATCCCAGTCGCTAGGGGATTACTTTTTGGCTAATAGCCAAGGAAAAAGAATTAATTTGTATTAACTCTGGATTAAATTGTAAAGTTATTGTTCAAACAATTTGTTTATGAAAAAATTTATAAAAAGTGATTTTAAGTACAAATAAATGACAAAAATGTTAAAATCTGAACTTAAATAGAACTTTTTTTGTGTGTGTGAGTGAGTAGGAGAGAAAAACTTTCGAAAGATTTTTTTCAGTTTTCTTAGAAAAAATTTTTGAACTATAGAAAAAAACAGATCAAAAGGAGCACAAAAGAAGCCTCAAAGCTTAAGTGTGTCTTTTTGAGAAATGGTCTACCAAATTACTTTTTAAATTTTTGGTCCAGAGACTTGAAATTTGATATAAGGGTGATTCAAATCTGTAGAACAAGTTTAAGTAGGAAAAGTAACTACTAATGGGTTAAACTTGAAAAAAGAAATTAAATTGTTGCTGGTCCCAAGTATCCGCCCACTGTGGGTTGGTTTTGTGGGTGTCAATATAACGGCAGTTTAATTTTTGGCTTTCCAAAAAAAATTACAGCAGATTTTTTTAGAAAGAAAACAAATAATAGAATTAGATAAAACACAGGTCAAAATGAGCACAAAAAGAAGCATCAAAGCAATCCCTGAGCAATACAGGTAATAAACAAATGAAATTTTGGATAAAGAAAACTGAAATAATTTACTATTATATAATCAAGGGATTATATAATAAGAAATGCTTTTAATCAAAAAAAGGAAAAAAGGAAAAAAAATATTTTTTTTTAAATAAGAAAAAAATTAATCTATTTTTGTAATAAGAAAATCTGCAGAATTTTTCTTAGTTAATAAACAATCTGTTTCTCAATTAAAAAATAAAAATAATTTTTAAAAATCAACTTGAGACGATTTTCACCTGCCTTAGAAATAAACCATTGATTTGTTATTTGGATAAAGAAACACACAGAACCACAGAAAAAAGATAATCGAAAATAAGTTTTTAAATTAAAGGACAACAAACGCTGCACAATTGCAGATAAAAAAAAGAGGAAAAAGTAAAAATGAACTCATTTATAATCTTAAAAGTTTCTTTTTTCATTTTCAAAAACACACACACACACACACACACAAGAGGAATACAACAGAAATCTGAAAGTTGAAACAAAAAATAATAAAATTAAATTCATTTTTGTTAAACTTAAATAAAAACACAAAACTGAAGAGAATAATTGTTTGATTTGTGTTTAACGGAACGGCATATCAACCTTTATAGGTCATTTTAATGCCTAGAACAATTACTTTTGATTTGATAATAGTTTTTGTTTTTTAATACCACAAGTTGCACTATTTAATCCATGGTTGGAGGGAATGTAGGGATTCGTACCTTTCCCAAGGGTATTAGTCAAAATGTCAACATAAACAGAACGACTTGGATTCAAACTTGCATATTACGATTCCCAAGTCCAGAATAATTGTAAAAATAAATTCATTTTGGGAGTATGTGTATGAACATGTGTGTGTGTGAGAGAGAGAGAGAGAGAGAGAGAGAGAGAGAGAGAGAGAGAGAGAGAGAGAGAGTGTGTGTGTTTGTGTGTATGTAAATATAGTAAAGACTTTAGTAGAGTTTTTAATTTGGAAAGCTTTGAAGAAGAGCTCTTATTCAATTTGGAAGTCTTCAAGCAAACAGACAGACAGACTCATTATACAAAAGCTTTGGACAGGCAAGAAGAAAAGTCAGTTTGCTTATATTAAGGATTTTATTTGCAAAGCTTTGAACAGACAGATTGGACAGATTTCTTTTAAAAAGTGATTCAGAGTTTTTATTACTCAAAAATAATCTCTTCCCATCCAGTCACTTTGCTTCAATACAACTTATAAAACCACTCCCATTGGTGGGCTTCACTGGACTAGTAAGTATTAGTAGATTAACTTGGTCTGATGACCACACAGGAAAGAAACTAACAGTGACCAAAGCCTGTTCAGTGTCCATGCTTATCTACTATACATGCTCTATGATATTGAGCACTAACTTTAAATATAAGCTATCTTACTCTGCAGATTATATATATATATATATATATATATATATAAATATATATAAAATTGAATATATTAATTTAAGAGATAAAATTGCTTAAATTTATAGTTAGAATGCCCAATATCAGAGATAGAGCATGTAAGGGTAGACATGGAATCATCAGCCGTTGGCAACTGCCAATTTCTCACCTACCCAGTTATCATATATATATATATATATTATATATATATATATAATTGACTCTTCCATTTAACTGATTATAGCTGTCAGAATGTCACACAAAGATTTGTTTATAGTTGTGAAGGCTTGTGTAGCACCAACCACACTTCTTGCAACTGTTGATAAAAACACTGGCAGAGCAATTGTTTGCCACAAACTATATGAACAACAGATCAATTTTTTTGTTCAGTTTTCCTCCTTCAAGATGTCTGCCTTAACCGAGACTAAGGGTGCATTTGTTCCTGTGGCTTAACCACACCCCCAGACACTAACCTGGGTATTTCCATGTCCAGGTGCAATGCACAAGAAGGAACCAATTTAAGAAATTGATTTTTCTTTATTTGTCTCAAAAGAATGGAAATCTGAAAGCAACCCTTTCATCTGGAACAAGGGGAGATAAATACAAAATATTTTTAGATTTTTTAATTTTTTATTTCTTTATGAAATCAATTAAAGAAAATAAAAATATTAATTAACTAAAATAAATAAATAATCTTTTCGTTCTAAATTTTTGTTTATTGTAAACACTGAGATCAAAAGGTCATTAATAACAGAAAATAAAAATAGTGTTCAGGATTTATTTGCATTGGAAATAGCACACAGACACCCACATAGACACCTACACACACGCACCCACATAGAAACCTATACACACACACACACTTAGAAACCCCCACACACACACACAGACACTTACACCCTCCTCCATATAGACACCACCATCCCTACCACCACCACTTGAAGTTCAAATATTCAATTTTGGGGTGCTTTTGAACAATACTACTTTAGTTAAAAAGATCACATAGAGTTCAATTTTATATTATGTCAGTTGAAAGAGCCATAAATTCAAAGTATTTCTAATGGTTTTGGTAAATTAGGTGTGGATAAGCCTTTATTAGGAAAATAAATACTAATAAGACCAGTACTATTTGGACAACCAATTTAATGACAAAGTTGACAGCTTCATATCCATAGAATGAGATTTCCTTATTTTTATCTTATTTTGGAAAGTTAATAATGAAACTGTATATAAAATTTTATCATTATTCTTATTTCAAATAACCTGAAGTTGGTGGCACTTGATACACAAAAGTGTTGAGAGCAGCATCAAACATTTCATGAAGGCTGCACTCAACTGTATTATGAGTTGTCCAGCAAGTCACATTTGAGACACTGGTTCCCGAAAGATCACCAAAGTTAAGCAATGTAGAGCCTATTCAGTATTTAGATAGGTAATTACTTAGGAATATTAGGTACTGTACCTGGCTTATCAGCAATCTGTACTATAATCAGTCGAATGCATTAAGAATTCAAAGTGAAAGGCCCTCACCCTCCCCAACACTTATATCAACCAACTATGCTAAAGAAACATCCTCTTTAAGCGTTACCTCCTAGGGTTAGAACAGGGAATCTCAGAGTATACAGAGATCATGAAAAATTTATAACAGGAAGATTGATCCAAGCTAGAACAGGCAAGGTCTTCCCGAACAACAACAACAGGTTGTCATTTAGGATTGTTGTTGAGCACATCAGGAATAATAATAATAATGATAATAATAATAATAATAATAATAATAATAATTAACCTGAAGTGGAATTCTTAAGATCAGATATAAAAGGATGGGATGATCTGGATCCAAGATTAAAATAAATGCTATGATATTGTCATGAATGTCCAAGCTAACAAATGAGGATTAAAATTATTTGACTTTTACTCTCATCTTTGGTGTTATCTTCACAATGATTTTAGCCAATGTGCTTCAGGTTTTATCACTTAAATTTAGGATCCTCCTTAAAACTGAACACTAAACCCTTTATCGAGTCTACATGGGAAGACTGTTAACATTCTGTAAACATCTGCAAGGACTTTCTTACTTTTCCCAAAAATGCTATCTTTAAAATAAATTTCCTATAAAACATTGAAAATAGAAAGAAAAAATTATTTTCCCTAGCAACAAAAAGTTGATTCTAAAATCAATAAAATATTAGAAATAAAAAGATTTTGTTGCCCCAAAATCTATTAAAGAATCAAAAGAGACAAAATTGTAATCTTTGTAAATTTGGTTGTTTTGTTGGGAAAATAATGGAGAAATATAGAAATATTAATTTTAAAAATAATTCTATTTTACTTTGTTTACATCAATGGAATCCCTTGTTGGGAGCAGCCCGGGGAGTGGGTATGACTGGGAGGTTTTGTGGGAAGGAGGAACTTGCTATCAGTTGCTGGCTGGTCAGGAGTAAGGATTGGTCAGAGGGAGAGGGGGAGTAGGAGAGAGAGAGAAGGAGTAGGAGAGAAAGGAGAGGAAGGCAGGAATGGAGAGAGAGGAAGAGAGATAGAAAGAGAGGGGAAACAGAGAGAGGAGGAAGATAGAAAGAGAGAGAGGAGGAGGAGAGGAAAGAGAAGGAGAGAAAGAAAAGGAGAAAGAAGAAGGAAAGAAGAAGAGAGAGAAGAAGAAGAGAGAAGAAGAAGAAGAGAGAGAGACCAAAGGATTTTAAGGGATAAAAGTTCTTGATTAAAGTCTAGAAGAGGAAAACACCAGAGTTTCAGTGTCAAAAGGTAATAATATTTTGGCTTACTTTCTGACCTTTAGTAAGAGGTTAATACATATTCAAAAATATACAAGTTGTTTAGGTACAGTTCCCGGGCAATGCTGAGTCTTTTTGCTTCTACCTAAAACTAGAAGAACCCTTGAGACACCACACTTAACAGAAAATCTTCCTTTTCTAAAAGCAAAGGTAATTTATGGGCCCAAATGCACACTTGTAAACTAAAGCACCATCTTCAAAAGTTAGAAGCAGAAAAGCCTCTTATGCAGGCCCACATAATGTCTCTCAGGCTAAAAAGCCATAAAAAATAAGCAGAGGGAACAATAAAAAGAATGCACACCAAATTGCAGACATTAAAACAGTTGAACAACCAAAGAGAAAATCAATGAACGTCAAAAAGAATGGTCATTTCAGATCAGAATTTGTTTGAGGTTTTTTTAGGGGATATCTTACTATTGAGAATTCAAGGAATATTCCATTCAGAGGGATCAATGAGTAACAAATGAGTTGGAATAATCCATTTTTGTTCAGCGGGGTCATAGTGGGACATGAGCATACTAATTTCATTTAGAGGGGTTAAAAGGTGACATTGGAGTCCTAATGAGTTGGAATATTCCATTTTCGTTCAGAGGGGTCCTTTGACATGGACATACTAAGTAGTTGTAATATCAGAGTCACATTAAAAAATGCCCTTTCCTAAATCTCAACTCCTGAATCTCTCAAAGAAAAAGATGTTGAATTTCAAAATTCAACTGATACCATGCAAAATATCGACTTTTCTGCAAGATTTCTGTTTGTCAAAAAAAAAAAAAAAAAAAAAATCGCCTTGTAATTTCTAACCATAAAAAAAGAAGGCATCAAATTGTAGAAATATCTGTTAATCACAGACTTTCATTTTAAAACCTTCTTTATTATTCCTTAACATAGATTTATTTTTACCTAAAACAATTTCAAATGAATTTGAAGAGCCCATGAATTTGCTGAGATCTGGAAGATTTCATTTCTACCCAAAGATGAGCCAATCAAAAACCAAAATTATCATCATTTATTGCAGTTAATTTCGTTAAATTTTCTAATTATTTTCTTTGTCTTTGATTCAACGACCGTAAGTGATCTTCGTGGTTTTCCTTGGATTTGCTTTGGACAATTACACACCTGAAACTAATATTCATAATTTGGGTTTTTATAAACGCTCAAGATTATTTTTGTCCCAAAAATAAATAACCTGGCACTCAACAGCCGTTGACTAAAATTAATCAGTTTACATAATGTCCTATGATTTGTTGCTGTAACCAGCTGGCTGTACAAACACAAGTTAACAATTTTCTGTAATTGAATATTGATAAATAACTTAGTAAAATAGAAGCAATGCTAATGCCACCTATTGACAAAAAATAATCATTTGTGTTTTATGGCATATCAACCTTTTAGGTTATTTAATGTCAAGAACAATCATTACACACACTTTTTTTTAATAACACAATGTTCGCTATTTAGCCCATAGCTGGAGGGAATGTGGAGTCATACCTTTCCCAAGGGTAATAGTCCAATTATGGACGTAAATGGAATGACTGGGATTCAAAGACGGGGATTCCGATTCCAAAGTCTGCCTGCCTACCCACTAGGCTAAATGGACTTCCCTACAGAAAAATAAACATTCTGAAAAATTAGCAAATTGAAATGATTGATTGGCCTATTTTAGCAGTAAATCCTATTTAATATAAATTAATAATTAATATAACATCCATAGTCTAGGTGAAGGGTAACATTTAATGCAAAAAGTCCGGGTATAAAATGAGCACAAAAAATGGCCTTGTGCTGAACATGGGTTGGTGCTCAACCAAATAAATAACAAGTAATTGTCACATATATCCATTTTTGCAGATAGTTGTTTTCATCTTTATAGTTGTTGTTTCACTATATTTCTGGCTGACTTCAGGTGTTTCTACAACTATAAAGATGAGGCAAACAGTTGGATAAAATGGATAATTCTAAAGCCTTATCCCATTTTCATCCAGAGGGGTCAAAGTCCGTCATGGAGGGACTAAGGGGTTGAAATAATCCATTTTCACCCAGAGGGGTCAAAGGGTGTCATTGTAGGACTAAGAGGTTGGAATAATCCATTTTGATCCAGAGGGGTCAAAGGGTGTCATCGTAGAACTAAGGGGTTGGAATAATCCATTTTCATCCAGAGGGTTTAAAGGATGTCATCGTAGGACTAAGGGGTTGGAATAATCCATTTTCATCGAAAGGGGTTAAAGGGTGTCATTGTAGGACTAAGAAGTAGGAATAATCCATTTTCATTCAAAGGGGATTATGGGCATACTAAGTAACTAACCCTGACCAGAAGAATTACATTTTAAATAATAATAATAATAATAATAATTAGTAGTAGTAATAGTAGTAAAAGGATTATGTCAAATTTGAATAATTAACTCTTGTAAATTGCAAATGGTCATTTCCTTATTGACAGGCGCACAGCCAGTGCAACAGACGAAGGGCAGTTGTGTTGCCATGGCAACTTTGCTCCCACTGTTATCGTTTCTTTCTGAGGTCACTACAACTTGGTTTTTTATCGTTTATCAAGACAAATAAATTCTGGATTATTTGCTTGGGTTTTAGTCAAACAACATTTTTGTTTTTAGAATAATTCTTTTGGTTATTCTACCATCAACACAGTCTTTGAAGAACACTAGTTTCACTGTTTAACCCATAGCTGGAGGAAACATGAGTAGGGGTTCAAATAAAAATGTAACAGAACAACTCAAATTGGAACTCATTAATCAAGTACAAAATCTGAGCACTTAACCACTAAGCTTTCTTCACACCAAACATTATTTGGATAAAGATGAGTAAAGAAAGCCATCAGTTTTTCTTTTATAAAGTTTGTGTCTTAGATAAAAAAAATATAAACACAAGAAGCCATCAATCCTAACAGAAATGAACTATTGTTACTATTTCTTTCGGTCATACCTTATGTGTGTGTGTGTGTGTGTGTGTGTGTGTATTTATTTATGTATATATAATGAGGATGATAAAAAATCAATCTGTTGGTGGATTGCTTTTTGAATTTACATTTAGAGTGCTGGATATCGATGATAGAGCATGTACACAGTAAATAAATCCAAACCTGGATCAGTGGCTGATGGTGACTGTCAGTTTCATGCCTGCGTGATTCTCAGTCACCAACGGGCATCTATTCCAGGTTTAGATTAATTTACTATATATATATATATATGTATATATATACATGGTCGAGGACCAATCCAAGTTAGGCACAAGGCCATCTTTGCATGCTCTGGACTTTTTGCATTTAGTGTTAATTTTCACCTAGATAAGTTGCTCACCTGAGTTAATGAGTCACATCTGCCTAAGGCAGCTAAAGCTGAATGCAATGGTTTGGAATGGGATTTGAACTCGCGTCATACGATTCTAGAGCCTAAGCTTTTACCAATGCTCCACCTTTGTGGTTATATATACTATATATACTTGGTAAGCACCAACCAAAGTTTGACATAAGGCCATTTTTACGTGCTCTTACCCAGGCTTTTTACATTCAATGTAACCCATCACCTAGATGAGATGCTCTCCTGAGTTAATGAGTCCCATCTACCCAAGACTGCTAAAGTAAAAATAATGGTTTTGACTGGGATTTAAACTCGCGTAATACAATTCTAGAGCCCGAGCTTTTACCAATGCTCCACTGTCACTACCCAATATGCCCAATGTGTATACACATATATACATACATTTATACACACAAATTACTCGTGGTTGATGCTTCTGGCCACTTAGTGAACTAAAAATTGAATTTATCAGCAGTATTTTTATTCCTTCACATTCAGAGCCACTAATATGTTTAGGGGTGAGGTCATTCTTGAACTAATAGTAGAAAATCAAAATAAATAAAATCAAAATTAGATAAAACCAAATAAAAGCTTTTCAAAGTAAAAACTTCCACTTGAAATTCTATATTCTACCACCAAAATGGTTACCATGGTGATTAGTGGATTTGGACAGAATGAAAGGAGACAGTATTTATTTTCCAACCCCTAATGATTCGTTTTTAACCAAGCAGTTAACACAACTAAGGAATAAACAAAGAAAAATAATTCACTAGAAGTCTTGCTTGGCTTTGCTCGGCTGTCAGAGAGACTCACCACTTAGTTAATTAAGCCTAATATATAAGAAAGCAGTTAATGCATTTTTATACTCATTTCTATTGCTTTCTTTTATACTAAATTAATTTCTAATGCTTTTTTATTCTAATTTCATACCGAATGCATCTTAATTCATTCCTAATGATTTATGCTAAATTCATTTGTAATCCTTTTTTGTACTAAATTCATTTCTTATGGTTTTTTACACTAACTTCACTTCTAAAGGTTTTTTCTTAGCTAGTTAAAGTAGCCTATTACATAGAAAGGCAGAACTGTATATATGCAAATTTTAGTTGTCTGAAACATTTTTAAAAAATAATTATCGTAATTCTTTTTTTTTAAGAGCTCTAATATAAACAGGTTGTCTTTTTAAATAACAATTGTGATTTTCTAAAGAGCTAAAGGATATAGAGTCTCATACAAGCATAACAATCTGGTTTTTATAAGTATATAATATAGATTTGTTTAAAAAGACAAAATATGCTTTTTTTAATTTTAAAATAAAAGGATATTTTAAAATTCTTATTTTAACTCAAAAACCTAATAAATAAATTAAGAAAAAAACTTGATCACAACAACTACTATTGTTGTTGTTGTTATTGTCCTCAACCCTTATTTCTATCGAACAAGCAACAATAATTCGATTAACAAACATGCATCATCCTATTCCTATTGAATAAATTCTAATCCCCCTTGCTAGTTACCATGGATTACCAAGCAAAAAACACAGTAAATACGCAAGCACACGTAAGAGACTAAAATAGAATCATCACTGCACTGCCAGAATCATCATTCCCAGATGGAAGAAATATTTCTCTAATAAAACAACTTACAAATGCTTAAAACTCATGTTGTAATACAAAAGTTTTATTGCAGGGTAGCCATTTTGGTTTTAGACAAAAGTGGTCTTAATTTTCAAATATTATAAAAAATAGAAAAAAGGTTTATAATAAAAAAAAAGAAATAAATTAGTCCAAATGGAAACGGGTCCAACAGAAATTCTTTTGTACCAGCAACAACAACAATAATTCTAAGCCATTAATAGTAATAGTAATAATAATAATAATAATAATAATAATAATAGTAAGTACAAATTGATGCAGATTGAGTTGTTTTCATTTGGGTTTACTGACTTTTCATCACTTGATATTCTTAACCAAACTATTATTCATGGAAATATAATCACTAGGTTTTTAATATTTTTTTTTCCTCACCTGGATGCTTAATCACCCAAACATTGAGAACTTTAATTACCCCAAAGAAAAAAATTACATTTATTTATGTAAAAATGTTATTTATGTTTTAATTACATTCAATTTTTATGAACCTTTGACAATTTTAGGGTTATTCTCAAAAATGTGTCTATACATATTAAGAAGAATCATCATCTTAAAGGATTCTAAAAAAATGGACAAATAATGTGCTGAAAAAACATCTTTTTAGAGAAAACATATTTGGTATAAACACTGTTCAAACACTTTCAGAAATTCCCAAATGATTAAAATTCTGGGAGTTCATTTGGCACCAAATTCAAGGGTTTCTTATAATGAATTATATGGAATATAGTTAGCATCCATTATATGGAATATAGTTAGCATCCATTCTCTGCTCTGATTAATCCTTCTTCAACCCCCCCAAGTATAAATGAGATCATCCAAATCTCAAAAATCATACCCTGCACATAAGACATAAACTAAAAAATATATATATATTTGAACAAGTTGGATTTCATTTTTTGTGAATTATCAAACTTTACAGACACTTGAAACCTGGTGCATTTTTGTCTTGCTTAAAGTAATGGATTGTTTGGTCTTCTAACACTTCCTCCTAGATTTAATGTTTGTTTGTTTTATGGTTTATCAACCTTTTTCGATCATTTAATGCTAAGAAGAATCATTTTTGATTAATGTTCATTTGTATTGTTTTTTTTAATAACAAAATATACACATATATTTAATCCATACTTGGAGGAAATGAGGGAATTTATACCTTAATAACTGCTCTCATTTGTTGTTATTTTCTTATGATTTAGCCAATTAACTTTTGGCCTTCCTCAGGTGTTTAACCAGGCCAGAAAATTAGTTTGTTAAATTGCAGTGAGACAACAACTATGGAGATAGTAAATACTGGGGATATAGTTCCATAACTCAATATGTGTATATATATAAATATATATATATATATTTATATACTAGTTAAGTGTAGACACGGAGTCAACGGGGATCGACAACTGTCAGTTTCTCGCTATGCGTT